>OY856415.1:114876934-115184434 GCA_963693085.1 Alisma plantago-aquatica | reverse complement strand
CCATACATGTGATCATAATCATGAGCCACATCATCATGTGAAGCAACATCATATGCTTCCAAGCTTCCTAGTTCACAACCTATCATCTTAACCCATTATCATATATACATGATTCAAGGTGATTACATCATATCACTTGTATTATCATTATTAACAGAGAACTATCAACTATATACATTACATGTTATCAGAACCCTCACCAAAGCTCCTGTAACCCTCACTATAGGTATGGAGAGCAACGCCAACCCTCACCAAAAGGTGTATCAGATAGGGTTCCGACCCCTAGAGCACTTGTGCCATCATATCGACCAACCACACTTCAACCTATCGTGAAACACGCTCACAAGGTGTCAGGCAACCAGATCTAAGGATGAATCGTGCATCATCAGCAGGGGCTCTCGACCAAGGGCCTATCATGCACAAGAACTAGGGTTAGGGTTAAAGTTCTATCAGCCCACTCTCTCAACAAGAAACATGTCGATCAAGACCATTGCGCCCAAGACGCCCTATCATTCAACCATCAGCCCATATCGTCCAAAGGACCCTCATGACGGCCAAGGTACTCTATCATCCAAGGCATCCTATCATCTGAGAGCATGGTAACCACTAAGGCACCATATCGGCCAACTCACTTAGGGTATGCAGGGAAACCATAAACCCCATGCTCGACATAAGGTTACCCATCTTACTCATATCGCCCAAGGAAAGGGCCAGGGTGTCGCCCACCTATAACAAGCAACCCCATAAGAAGACCTATCGTCCAACTAGGTAAAACATCTCATATCGTCCAAGGGCTATCACAAGGTGTGTCGTGCAGAGCACACATCAAGGTGTATCATCCAAGCTCCCACTCCACAAAGGGTATCGGCCAAACCCAACTAGGCATATCGGTCAAAGGTACAACCCAAGACAAGGCTATCAAATAGCACTACTCTAAGGTCGTATCGTGCAAGGAACAACCCAACATGGTCATCTTCAACCTCAAGCAAAAGGGCACCAAACCCTAAATGATCAAGAAGATCGGCTCACCTCTCAACAACTAAGAGAGAGGGGTTTTGCACAACCTCAATCACAAATCGAGGAACTTACAAGGACCAACCTCAACATAGGTCATCACATATCCAAGAGCTCACCTCTCAAATCCATGGTGAGAGGACGGTGTTTCCCAAGAAACTAGAATGTGGACTCACCTCTCAACTAAAATGAGAGAGGGGTATTGTCTACATCACTAGAGTTCAAACTCATTTCTCTAGACCAAGGAGAGAAGGGGGTGTTGCCACCAAAGAAACCCCTAAACTATGGTTCGGCCAACTAGATCCGAAGGTATGTAAACATCATCAACAACATGCTCACCATATCCATAAGATCAACAACATGTACTAGAGCAAGAAACATAACATGCATGGTCGATTATCAACATATAAGAATCATGCAACATAAAGAAGGTAGTATAGCTAGTGTTAGAAGTTATGTAACCTGCCTTAAGAAAACTCTTCATGCTCCAAAGCTCCAAGCTTTAAGCTCCTAGCTCCAAGCACACTACTTTTGACCACCTCAAGAAAAGGAACAAGGATCATAACCACTATGGCCGAAGGGTAGGCAAGATGGATAAGAAGATGCTAAGGAGAGAGGGAAGATGCTTACCAAAGAATAAGACCCACCTAGGGTTCGACCACCAAGCTATAAGAAGAAGAAGAGATCTCCACCAAGGGGAAAGGATCGTCCACCAAGCTCTCCAAGGAAGGTGTGTCATACACACAAGGAGGGAAGAGAAACAAAAGAGCTAAAGGGTTCCCAAGGAAGAGAAAAGCAAGGCATATATAGATGAGGGTCAAGGTTAAACCAAGGCAAGGTGTCACCTTACTAAGGGACACTTGCCCACACATTTTGCCACCTTGCAAAACACATGCACATGCCATGCCACCACTCAACCAAGGATCGGCCACATGTCCAAGCTAGGGTGACACAACCAAAGCAAGAAGGTCAACAAAGTCAAAGGCTGACACACCACCACCACCTTGGCTGACACACCCATGGGCGATACCCCATGGGCCAGCCGACATAAGGCATCCTTGCCCGATACATGGCTCAACCAAGCAAGGAAACTCAAGGCACAAACCCAAACCTTCCTCTCAACCCTAGAGGAAGCAAAGAGAGAGAAATACATCTCTCAAGGTGGCAAACTTGCTCTTCAACCCTAACTTAGGTTATTTTGTAAGTAGCACCTCCAACTCCCAACAAAACACAAGCAAACCCTAATCACCACTAAAGGTGATTAGCAAGCAACCAAGCACAAGGTTTAGGCAAAACAAACAGGGTAAGCCTAAAATGATGGTCAGGGTCCTTACAAGTATACTGTACATCCATAAGGTTGGATTATTCATTATAATTTTACAATCACCATAAATGAAAGGCGGGTACATGTAAGCTACATATACTCACATACACAATTCTTTTAGCCACACACACACACAAACACACATACACACACACACACACACACACATATATATATATATATGGTAGTGATCTAGTGAGAGACATTCTACAGTGAGAGCATGAGATGCATTTGAATAACCATAAAGTTATAGATTTTTTTTTCTTATCCAACCTTATGGATGGGAAGAACATCATTTTATTTACCTTCACACAAAAAATGACTGCAATCTAATATTTTTTATATGTCCATATGTACAATATACATATTTCACATCCAACGGTCAGCCTGAAATTCAATATTGAGCGTCGAAAAGTATTTGCTTGTTGTGAATGCAATACAAGTCCTATTGCGATCAAATTTTGTAGGATGGTAAATAATAAGGTATATTTGTAATCCATGCAGTTGGATTATGAAAAACTAATCGTCATGCAAAGTTATTCAAATGCCTCTCATACTCTCACCAAGATATGTTTCTCACTGGATCATTGTCATATATATATATATATATATATATATATATATATATATATATATATATATATATATATATATATATATATATATATATATATATATGGCGTTCATTTGTTGCCCGCACGGGTAACTTGGATTTTCGCTACCCTGCAGCCAAAAAAGTAACTCTCCTAGCTAAAAAAGTAACTCTGCTGTCAAAAAAGTAACTATGGTGGCAAAAAACGTAACTCTGCTGGCCAAAAAAGTAACTCTGTACAAAATATACAGCATATATATATAAGGACGGGTTTTTTGATTTTGGAGGGGCAAATGATATTATTTTTGGCTAAATTTTTTTGGAGAGCTAGACAAAATAGTCCTCTACAATTGCAAAAAAAAAATTGAAAAAAAGTGGTGGGGAGGTTGGGCGGGTAGCTACCCGCGCGGGCAATAAAGATGGGCCCATATATATATATATATATATATATATATATATATATATATATATATATATATATATATATATATATATATATATATATATATATATATATATATATATATATATATATATATATATATATATATATATATATATAGTCAGGCTAGAATACACTCGAGTGTACATATCATGTTGTACACCCCAATAGTGTTTGCCTATCTAGACCATGTTTTTCCAAAACGTAATTAATTAATCTTCATGGTTACAATAATAATAGACCACATATAAAATTTGAGCTGATTTGGATGAGTGTAAATCACTCATCAATGGACAACAGAATCCACGCACAAAACTAATTTGAAATGCATGATTTTTGCCTCCTTTAGATGCACAACCTATAAGTGTCCAAATGAACTAAAATTTGTTATCTAGTATGTTCTTAAGGTATTTAAGAAGATCAACAGTTTAGATTTTTCAAAAAGTTATTGTATCTTTAAAAACGACTGAGGTATACGGTGCCTCCGGTACACTCGAGTGTATACTAGCCTGACTCTCTCTCTCTGTATATATATATATATATATATATATATATATATATATAGATAGATAGATAGATAGATAGAGAGAGAGAGAGAGAGTTAGGCTAGAATACACTCAAGTGTATAGATCGCACGAATACACTCAAGTGTGTTTGTATATCAAGACTATTTTTTGCAAAATGTAAACCATTGATCTTCACCGTCATACTATAACTAGGCTACATGTAAATTTTGAGTCCATTTGGATGAGTGTAAGTCACTCATCCAAGGACAAAAAAATCGATGCGTGAAATTAATTTGAAATGCATAATTTTTGTTGTCTTTATAACATGACCTATAAATGTCTAAATGTGCTCAAATTTTACGTATGAGCTATTCGCAAGATGTTTAAGAAGATCAACGGATTAGATTTTAGAAAAAAATATTATATCATGAAAAACTACTTGAGTGTATTCTGCTCCGAATACACTCGAGTGTATTCTAGCCTGACTCTCTCTCTCTCTCTCTCTCTCTCTCTATATATATATATATATATATATATATATATATATATATATATATATATATATATATATATATATATATATATATATATAGTCAGGTTAGAATACACTCGAGTGTACGTATCGCACAGATACACTCAAGTGTGTTTGCATATCAAGACTATTTTTTACAAAATGTAAACCGTTGATCTTCACCGTCATACTATAACTCGGCTACATATAAATTTTGAACCCATTTGGATGAGTGTAAGTCACTCATCCAAGGGCAACAAAATCAACGCGCGAAACTAATTTGAAATGCATAATTTTTGCGGTCTTCATAACATGAGCTATACATATCCAAATGTGCTCAAATTTTGCGTATGAGTTGTTCACGAGATGTTTAAGAAGATCAACGGATTAGATTTTCAAAAAAAATATTGCATCATGAAAAACTACTTGAGTGTATTCTAGCCTGACTATATATATATATATATATATATATATATATATATATATATATATATATATATATATATATATATATATATATATATATATATTGTGTGTGTTTGTAATCACATTTTAGCTTTATTTACATCAAAATCTGTTGATTATAGTATATAGTTTACTAAGATTAGACAAATAATACACTTTTTATGAAATTTGTTTTTTCTCTTTGTCGATTTACAGGTCAAGCTTGATAGACCCGGAAATATATAAGGGTCTGATTATGGTCAAGATGGCTCGAAAATTCAATTTTAATATATTTTGAATGTAGTCTAAAAATATACTTCGAATAACTAGAAGTAAAATATATGTCAACCCGAAGCAAATTGCCACCCCTACTAGTATAGAATAGCATACACACACGCACAACAGTTGTGTCCCTCATTTGTGTGCACTGGAATACGACGATCAACATAGGAAAAAGTATACATACAGGTGGAATTCACTCCTCTATTGTGCCGCGGTTTTATCTCTACTATTTTTCCTGCTGCTGTTCTGTTTATGCACATTCCACCCTCCCCATCTTTCCTACAATCACACTACTATCAATCCATATGCACATTTCCCACCTCTTCACGCTCCCGTTCACCACTCTAAGACACCTGATAGGGATCTGACTACCACAGCTGAAAGCCACCCGCCTGCATGTGCCTCTGCCTCCTCCCGCCCTCCCTACTGGATCTCGCGTCACGACAATCCAGCCACAGGGACGAGGACATGCGGCATGGGGCAGCAGTAGATGTTGATCTAAGAAAGGAGAGAGTCCCTGTCTTTCTCTGTCTGACTCTCATATCGCTATCTATTAATCTTTTCCCATCGGCAATGAATCTATTCTTGCTAGATCGCTAATAGCAATAACAACGAAACCAACCACAATAATAGCTAGCAAGATCTCGTCTGTCCCCAAAGACTGCTTGTTTTGATTTTTAATGTGCTTGTCAATCAATGTGGCGTGCCCGCGTATAGGAATGAGCGCTGCGATGCGCAGGGAGTAAAGGGATGCCCTCATGCCCATGTCCTTGATTTATGGAGACATCATCACCTGGGTGCCACTGATAGGCATCAATTGTTCAGGAGGCGCCATGCCTGTTTAGATATATACGATATGGTTCTGTCCCTTTTCTTAGATCAGGATTTCAGGTGATTGCGCAGCACTCGCTGCGCACGGACAGAGCTTCTGTTGTGGCCAAGAGTGGGTAAAACCAAGGTCGAACTTCAACCCTTATCTTCTTACATCTCCATAACTCACTCGATTCAGTAAATACTAGATATGGATACATGTATTGGTTTAACCAGACTTCAAGCTACTGCTCAGCAGTCCAGCTCAATGACAGAGCTCCTCTTTAATTATGTTTTGTTTTTAACGTTTTTACCTCTTTATACTCGTTTAAACTTCCCGACCAATCTAAAAGGGAAAACTTACCATATCCATCTATATTCCGATCGAAAGAGTAGCATTATGGCAAAGTCTATCCCTAAATAGCCTGAGGTTTCATTATAAAAGACTGATAAAATTAGAAACATAACCGTCATAACCGATCCTGTGCTTTCAGCTTAAAACTTGTGCCGCGGGAGGGGAACTGGGCGGGTTTCAACCTCAAACTCATACCACGAACACACATTTGAAACCGACCACCCACGATCAAAGCGCCACTGAATGACTGAACCCCACACTCGGGAAGCGAGTACCAAAGTCATCATCTATGATCTACTCTATTTTTGTCTGCAACAGATCCCCATCCACACATTAGATATTCAACGGGACAGCCCCCCCTCCCCAAATCCTCCCTTCATTTTCTTTTTCTTATCGCCAAGATGTAGAGATTTCTTACACCTCAACCACACGCTAGCCAGGGTTGCATAAAACTTCTCACATTGCTCTGGAAAAGAAACCGCCCCTGTTTGGTGCATAGTTCTTAGTGTCACGCGGTCTCTGGATATGATTTTTTACTTCTGAAGATTCTCCTGCTAGATAGCGTTCTGATTTTTCCACTCGACCAAGTTGGCATCACCCAATCATGTGCTGCTACCTTGGAAGCTTTTCCTGTTTAATGCAATATTTGTACTATTTTCTATATCTACTTGGAGTCTGTGCGGCTCTAGGTTTGAGGCAGCTGTGGAGGAGCAGAACGGAGAATTTGCCCACCTATTAGGGTTGTTTGTATGCGAAGGCTAGTGGAAGTGGAAGGGGTACAGTAGTAGCCAGTAGGTGTGGCCGTGTGGGTAAGGGGGAAAGTTCAACTAACCTTAAACTAGTGATGGTTTTCATTGCGGGGCGGCTGAAGGACTGGTATTTCGCTAGGAAAGAGAAGTATCTTTGATTTATAGGGATTTTACCTTACTTGGTTCAGTTGTCGCAACTTCCACTCGGCCCAACCCAAGAAATTGAAAACCAAGTTATACACATTCGAGTAATGCTTTAATGAATGTTCCTAAGGAAGACTCTGATTCTGCTGCTTAGGAGTTGTTCCATTTATGTCTTACAAATATCTAGTCATATATGTCTAAAAACTCATCGCTGAAAAATTAACGAGATGTATGTACGATTGAGATTAAAAGGGACGTGTCTGGAAGAGCAACATCAAAATAACAGATTTGAACTCGAGAAAAAACAACATGATTGTTTTTTCAAGATGAAAAGAATGCACATACCATCTTTTGTTCCGACCAAATAGACTGAATTATGTTTCTCATTTATTCACATGCTAAGCAATTTTAGGACAATTGGATACTCATCATATGATCTGATTCTAAATAAACATTACAAAAATTCAGTTGCTCATATGGAATGATATGTGTAGAGTTTAACACATAATATCGCATGTCCATGCTGGCAAAAAAACAATCACATACCTATCTATAATGTGCACCAACCTGCTTTTTTATTTTTTTCTCAATAAGTTTTTATTTTTAAAGTTTTCGTGGGTTGTTTAAGTATATCCCACCCCCTTTTTTATCCAACTCTGGATAACCAAACCATTTTGTTATTAGCACAGTTACAATATGTCACTAAATTCTTCTTGTGGTTGTTGTTGTGGCTACATCTTATACTTATGCTACAACCTTTTTGATCACCAAGCAGTCTTTGTGGTTATGAGTACTGTTTCACACTACTGTAATGAGAATATCAATCATATATATATATATATATATATATATATATATATATATATATATATATATATATATATATATATATATATATATATATATATATATATATATATATGGCAACACATCCCGCTATCACACAGACAATGAGGTGTTACGCGAAAACGTGCGGAAATCACCATAACCACAGATTACCAAAAATACGGGTTAATTAAAACCAATTGCGGAAAGTGGATAAACTGAGAAACTATTACATCTAAGTCCTCATCCTGCAAATAAACATGTTATATAAACATATACAAGACCTGATACATGTCCACAGCTTAGAGGAACAGCTGTCTAACCATCACATGAGTTCATCACCTGTTTATACATACATAAAGGCCCACATCCGGCCAGCAACAGGATACATAAAACATCAACAGTTATACATCGTGAAACAACGTCAAAACACTTCCGAGGACCTGAGAGTACAGGGATGACTCTAGACTCTACTACAAAACATCCAAAATAGCAGCATGTCCATCGCTTGCCTTCTACTGCTCGTCTTGCTGCTCGGCCGCAACTCCGCGACCACCACCACGCCTAGCTCGACCACCTAAAAAGGGTGTAAACCAGCGGGGTGAGACACGCAGTCCCAGTGAGAAACATAACTCCCCGCCGAAACTACAAAACCTCAGAAAGATAAAGTAACAGCAGCAAGTAACTGATAAAAGGTATAACAAGAGCAGTTATGTAAAGTAAAGCTATTCGTACCGACAATCTTACCAGATGTACGGAAGGCATATAACCAATTCTTTTATGGAACATGTTTAACAAGATAAGATATATTGCCACATAACATAAGGAACATATAAGTAACTACAAGATATAACGAGATTAACTACACAAGCAAGGCCTCAACCAATGTTCCGTGTTTTGCCTTAAGCAGTAAAGACTACGGCTGAATTACGTCTTTTTATGCCCTGAGGAAGTGAACCGTACCGTTCAAATCCAACCGACGGCTGCAAAACCCGGAGCCGGTGCCATACAAGGTCAATGGAAGAGCCGGACTCCACGACCTCCCACCTCGTGGTCAGTGCACGAGTGCAACACAAGCAGGACCGCAGTCTCATGCTGAAGTGGTCTTAGCCACAGGGTTAGGCTACCCTCTGCCTAACCCGCCTTGGTACAGGTATCGACGCTAGTGAAACTGAGCCAGGGGCCTATTCACCGTGCTCTGAGCCATGAACACATTCATGCTCCTCATATCTCATATCTCGAGCCATGGGCCTGTTCACCATGCTCTTCACATACTTGGGTTACGGGCCTGAATCCGCACCCTGGAGTCTACAACCGAAGTTGCACTCTTACCTCCTCACTTTAGGCTAGGAGAAACCTCGCATACTCAATAATATGCGCTCCGGGTTGACCCGTAGGAGAACCCGTTTCACCATCACCAGCTCCTGACGATGATGGATCTATGGCCAGGGCAACTACATCATATATTTCACTGTGATTAATTAGTGTCTTTTATATGGATTGCAAGATTCAACCAAGTTGTATAACATGCAAACTATAACAGAAAATAAATAACATAAAAGTCAACATTATGCCTTTATCACATCATCCTGATCCATCACAAGGATCCAACAGTACATATTATCACTTGGCCTCTTGCCAATCATCCAGATCCATCTCAAGGATCATCACATACCATGAGATCTCCATCCCTTATCACATAGTGCCACTGCCTTTCAAGGCTTCCATCATCATCATGGGATAGCAATCCCCAGTACTTTAGTCATGTACATTATACAAATTATCTTAACATCAAGAGTAACAATCACAGCAGGGTTACTCAACATATACATATACCTCATAGCCCTTTTTAATTGGCTATGCATCACCTGCATGGTTAGTATACACAATAATCATAAGCTTAACAGAAAGACCATGCTTATCAACATAGGGTGACATTAAAGATTATATACTTTATCAATTAAGCCTCAACTTGTGATCATATGCATAAGGCACATCATTAGGCAATCCACATTACATGCTTACCATTACCTCAACTTTATACAGATAATCAAGATGATCACTTTCATGTGTATAGCCATGTTAAGTTAAAGGGGCAAGCTTTATCATAATGAATACTATTAAGCATGCAAATAGTCACCATCGTTTAACAAAAACATATCCAACATATCGGGTTTCCATGATAAGAAGAACCCTCACTAAAAGAAAAAAGAACCCTCACTGAAAGTGATATCGGGCAGGGTATCCTCATCTAACGTCCATCCCATAACGACCAACACAAACATGCAACATGAAATGCTGCGTCAGGGTGCCGTGCACTCACTGGTATCGTGCAACACAGCAGTGTCGTGCAACGCTGCGTCGGCTCAACATGTATACCGTGCAACGGGGTATCGTGCACCCAAGCCTATCGAGCAACGACCTGTGTCGGGCACTAAGAGATAACACGCAATGCCCATCAGGGGGGGGTGGGTTAGGGCTGTCAGCCCATACTCATAGAACTAGTGTGACGCCCGTCAAGGTCCAGGGGGTAATGCCCATCAAAGTCACCATAAATGTGTCGTGCTCCATCTAGGACAAGAGGGGTATTGTTCATCACAACCACCACAACCTATCGTCCAAGGTTCTAGGCCAAAGGGCTGTCGGACAACAACCTCTAACAACACCATAGCGGCCAAGGAACAACACCACAAGGTCGTCATCTACCTCAAGCACAAGGGCACAAAAACCCTAAAGGATCAAGAGAATAGCTCACCTCTCAACTTAAATGAGAGAGGGGTCTTGCACATCATCTATCACCAAACGGGTAACACAAGGAACAACCCTAGCAAGGTTCACAACTATCACCAAGCTCACCCTTCTAGTCCATGGTGAGAGGAGGGTGTTGCTTAAGCAACTAGAACACAAGCTCACCTCTCAACTTAAACGAGAGAGGGGTGTTTCCCATGCTACTAGAAGCTCAAACTCACTCCTCTATACCAAGGAGAGAAAGGAGTATTGCTCCCCAAGAAACTCTAAATCATAAGGATCGACCAACATTGATACTTAAGCAAGATGCTAATCTAACAACATATAAACAAGATCATAGAAGGAGATAGTGAAGTTAGGGTTAGGAGTTATGTAACCCGCCTTAAGCAAGCTCCAAGCTCCACGCACCACCAAGCAAGGAAGAAGGAGACTCCAAGGACATCGGCCACCAAGCTATCTCCTTCAAGGGTATCGGCCACCACACTTGCAAAAGAAGGAGTGTGTCGTGCACCAAGGTGGAGAAGAAACTATGGAACTAAAGGGATCCTTAGCAAGGGAAAGGAAACACCTATATAGAAGGGAAGGGAGGAGAAAACAAGGTAGATCCAAGCAAGGTGTCGCCCACCTAGTGACACTTGTCCTAGTGCACGAGCCACCACTCTAGCAAGCCCTAAACACATGTCCAAGGTCATTGCTACATGCAAGCATCAAGCACCAAGTGTCCACTAGTGGTGACACAAACGAGGTCAAAGCTTGGTCAAAGGCTCAAGGGCGACACACTTGGGCGATACAACTCCAGCATGGGTGACACAAGCTCCTCTTGCCCGACACAAGGTCCAACCAAGCAAAAGAAAGGCACCACATGGCCCAACAAGCTCAACCAAACCTAAAGGAACTCAAACAACGAGCCCAAACCTTCCTCTGTACTCTAGAGGAAGCAAGGAGAGAGAGGAACACCTCACAAGGTGGCAAACTTGCCCACAAACCCTAGACTTGGGTTATTTGCAAGTATCATCTCCAACTCTCAACAAAGCACAACCAAACCCTAATCACCACTAAAGGTGATTAGCAAGCAACAAAGCACCAAGGTTAAGCAAAGAAAATAGGGTAAACCCTAAACGAAGGTCAGAGTCCTTACAAGCTAACCCCCTACAAAGGGATTTCGTCCCCGAAATACGAAGAGAAAAGTGAAGGATACTTCCTCCTCATCTCTTCCTCAAGCTCCCACATGACTTCCTCAACGCCACGATGATGCCAAAGAATCTTCACAAGAACCATGTCCTTCCTCTTCAGCTTCTTAACCCTTCTGTCAAGGATCGCCACAGGACCTTCCTCGTAGGTCACATCTTCATCAAGCTCAACTTCAACTGGCCGTATCACTGTCCCTGAATCCGGATGGCTTTTCTTCAGCATACTGACATGGAACACTGGGTGTAACCCGTGCAACTCTAGAGGCAACTCTAACTCGTAAGCTACCTTGCCAACATGTGCTATGACCGGGTACGGTCCCATATACCTAGGTGATAGCTTACCCTTCCGGCCAAACCTTAGCACACCTTTCAACAGCGAGACTTTAAGATACACTTTGTCTCCTACCTAGAACTCCAAAGGTCGTCAACGATTTTCTGTGTAAGACTTCTGCCTGTCCTGTGCTGCTTTCAAATGTTGTTGTATCACTTTGATATTTTCTGTTGTCTGCTGTAATAACTCAGGACCCAAAAGTTGATATTCACCAGGCTCGTACCAACATAAAGGAGATCTGCACTTCCTTCCATACAAAGCCTCATAAGGAGCCATGTCAATGCTCCACTGATAACTGTTGTTGTAGGCAAACTCTATCAAACTGAGATGTACATCCCAACTACCTAGAAACTGCAAAACACAAGCTCGAAGGAGATCCTCTAAAGTTTGAATAGTCCTCTCAGACTATTCATCTGTCTGCGGGTGGAAGGCAGTACTGAATCTCAACTGCGTTCCCAACGCTTTGTGTAACTGTTCCCAGAAACGACTCATGAAATGAGGACCTCTGTCAAAAACTATCGTCACTGGCACTCCATGCAAATGTACTATCTCATCCACATATACTCGAGCGAGCTTATCAGGTGTATACGTCATCTTTACTAGTAGGAAATGGGAAGACTTCATCAATCTGTCCACTATCACCCAAATGGAATCATGATTCCTAGTTGTCCTGGGTAGACCAACTACGAAATCCATGGTTATATGATCCCATTTCCACTGTGGTATCGACAAGGGTTGCAACGTACCTACCGGCTTCTGATGTTCAGCCTTGACTTGCTGACAAACCGCACATCTCACCACAAACTCAGCTACATCTTTCTTCATGCCAGGCCACCAATACAAGTCTTTCAGACTGTGATACATCTTGGTGACACCTGGATGCATATCATACATCGACGTGTGTGCTTCCTCAAGCACTAACTTCCTTAGATCATCATCATCGAGAACCACCATCCTGTCACAGTAGCAAACTAGCCCATCCTCGGACTCATGGAACCCATCACGCTTTTTGCTGCCGAACTCTGATCTGATCAACTGTACCGCATCATCTGTTTGCTGTGAATCTTTGATTTGCTGTCTGAGCGTAGACTTGACTTGCATCTGTGCTAAAAGTCCATCTAATGAGGAAACTTCCATCTGCACGTTCATCTGCCGCAAGGAAACAAACATGTCCTGTCTATGACATACCAGGGAACTCAACTGTGCCTTCTTTGAAGAAAAAGAAGAAGACTTTCGGCTAAGCGCATCAGCTACCACATTCACCTTACCAGGATGATATTTGATAATGCAGTCGTAATCATTGATTAACTCCATCCATCGATGCTGTCGCATGTTCAACTCATGCTGTGAAAAGATGTATTTCAGATTCTTATGATCCGTAAAGATCTGACACACTTCCCCATAAAGATAGTGTCTCCAAATCTTTAGCGCATGAACCACTGCTGCCAACTCCAAGTCATGAGTCGGATAGTTCTCCTCATGTTTCTTAAGCTGTCGCGAAGCAAAAGAAACCACATGATCTTCCTGCATCAGCACACAACCTAAACCTTTCTTGGAAGCATAGCAGAAAACAACATAGCCCTTTCCAGGCTATGGCAGGATTAACACTGGAGCACTGGTCAGCTTCTCTTTCAAACTTTGGAAAGCTTGCTGACATCGATCATCCCAGACAAAAGGTACATCCTTTCTAGTCAACTTTGTCATCGGTAACGCAATTGCACTGAAGTCCTTGATAAACCTCCGATAGTATCCTGCTAAACCCCAGGAAACTACGAACTTCTGTCAGCGTCTTTGGTTGCTCCCAATCCACAATGGATTCCACCTTCTTCGGGTCCACTTTCACTCCTTCAGCAGATATCACATGACCCAAGAAAGTCACTTCTTCCAACCAGAACTCACACTTACTGAACTTGGCATACAACTGATGTTGGCGAAGAAGAGTCAACGCTAGACGAAGATGTTGCTCATGCTCTTGCCTGTCCTGACTATATATCAAGATGTCATCTATAAAGACTACAACAAACTGATCTAAGAACGGACGGAACACTCTGTTCATCAAATCCATGAAAGCAACATGTGCATTGGTTAGCCTGAACGGCATAACCACAAACTCGAAGTGACCATACCTCATCCTGAAAGCTGACTTTGGTATGTCATCCAGCTTAATCCTCAACTGATGATAACCGGACCGTAGATCGATCTTTGAGAACACTATAACACCACTCAACTGATCGACCAGATCATCTATCCTCGGCAATGGGTACTTATTCTTGATCGTGACCTTATTCAACTGCAGGTAATCTATACACAACCACATCGACCCATCTTTATTCTTGACGAACAACACAGGAGCACCCCAAGGTGGCGTACTCGGTCAGATGAAACCTTTCTCCAACAACTCTTGCAACTGCTTTTTCAGCTCTTCCATCTCTACTGGAGCCATCCTATACGGTGTCTATGCAACTGGATGCGTTCCTGGAACCAGATTGATCTCAAAATCAATCTCTCGGGGTGGAGGAACACCAGGAAACTCCTCAGGAAACACATCGACAAACTCTCAGACAACTGAAACCTCCTCGAGACTAGGACCCTTCGCCTTGGTAGCCACAACGGTATCCACAACGTGAGCTAAGAACGCCTCACATCCTTGCCGTAGCAATTTCTCTGCCACCATAGCTGATACCAAACATGTCGGAAGAATCTTCCTATCTCCTTGGAAGATCCACTTCGCTCCATCATCATCAAACACAGCCTGCTTGGAACCACAGTCCAAAACAGCCTTATACTTCTCTAACGTATCCATCCCAAGGATCACATCAAAACCGTGCATATCAAGTGGTATAAGATCCACTTGTATACTGTGTCCCGAAAAAGATAAGATATAAGATGGACACTCTTCTCGAAGCATCGAGGAACCATCAAGAGGGGTTTCTAACAACAAACTATCTTTCTTACAGCTAACAGGTAAACGACAGTTTTCAAGCATACTATAAGCGATAAAAGAGTGTGTAGCACCCGGGTCAACCAGAACAGATATAAAGCAAGAAGAAGACATATCAGAATGAAATAACTCCATCTGACCTGTCACCACTCGCGGGTTGACTATCGCCTCCGACTGACTCATAGCATAGAATCAAGTTGTTGCTTGCTATCCACGTCCTCTGCTTCCTTGAGCAGATGATCTTGCTTCAGACGCTTGACCACGCCCTCGCCCTCTGCTACCACTGGGCTGATGTCTATCTGACCCTTGTTGTTTCTGCCTTGGCTGCTGTGTCACTTCAACATCTCTATTCGGGCAATTCAACCTGAAATGCCCGGTCTGTCCACACAGATGGCATACCCTATCTTCGAACCGTGGCCTAAATGGCCCTGTCACTGCCACTGAAGCTGTACTATGTGCCTTAGATGGTGAAGAAACATAACCTCTTCCTTTACTCGGAGACCACTGCGACGGTGCACTGGAACCTCTTATCACTGAAGGCGATGAAAACTTGGGCTTCTTGAAGCCACCAAACCTCTGTCCCTGAAACTGAGCAAGCCTTTTGTGTGACATGGACTCTCTTTTCTCCCTTACCGACCTTTCAATTCTCCGGACAGATTCCACAAATGTAGCAAACTTCTCACGGTTCTCCAACGCAGACACAGGTGTTGTCAGCTCAGAACTCAAACCTTTCTCGAAACGCCTGATCCGTTCTTCATCTGTCGCCTCCATATGAGGACAAAACCTCAGCAGGTCCATGAACTTGGCTTCATACTTGGTGATGTTCATCATTCCTTGTCACAAGCTCTCGAACTGACTAATCTTCTCATCCAGATATGTCTTCGGAAAGTATCTGCTGACGAACTTGCGCCGGAAAACTTCCCAACCGATCACCTCACCATGAGGATTCTCTTCCTCGATGGTCCACCAGTGACCAGCACTACCCTTCAGAAGGTAGACAACGTGCTTTACTTTGTCTGCTTTGGGGATGTCGAGGATCCAGAAAGCCTTCTCAAGACTTTTCAGCCACATATCTGCATCCGTTGGATCATCTGTTCTAGCATAATCTGAAACTCTGACTCGGCGAAGCCGCTCGAAGGTCTTCCCAATACCCGATGCTTCTCCATGGGGAGCCTGTGCTCTCGGCAGAGGCACTGGCAATCACTCAACCATGAGATTCATCATAGCCATCATCTGCCCCATAAGCTGTTGATAGGCAGGGTGTTCGAGAATGGATGGGTCAGGTTGGGGGACCTCAGGCACCCGATCTTCATGTGCCTGCCCTATAGCTTTATCAACTGATGCAGCATCGCTATGCTCAGGAGCATGTTCTTCATGGTTTCCAGACATGTTGGCTTTTCTTCCGCTGAGGGCAGAAGATGATTGTAAGAAAATCTGGAAAACTCACAAGAATAGACTCAACCTAGTCCTAAATCCCTGTAGACTCAACGAACCTAGGGCTCTCATACCAAAACTTGTGGCAACACATCCTGCTATCACATAGACAACGAGGTGTTACACGAAAACGTGCAGAAATTACCATAACCACATATTACCAAAAATACGGGTTAATTAAAACCGATTGCAGAAAGCAGATAAACTGAGAAACTATTACATCTAAGTCCTCATCCTGCAAATAAACAGGTTATATAAACATATACAAGACCTGATACATGTCCACGGCTTAGAGGAACAACTGTCTAACCATCACATGAGTTCATCACCTATTTATACATACATAAAGGCCCACATCCGGCCAGCAGCAGGATACATAAAACATCAACAGTTATACATCGTGAAACAACGTCAAAACACTTCCGAGGACCTGAGAGTACAGGGATGACTCTAGACTCTACTACAAAACATCCAAAATAGCAGCATGTCCATCACTTTCCTTCTACTACTTGTCTTGCTGCTTAGCCGCAACTCCGCGACCACCACCACGCCTAGCTCGACCACCTAAAAAGGGTGTAAACCAGTGGGGTGAGACACACAGTACCAGCGAGAAACATAACTCCCCTCCGAAACTACAGAACCTCAGGAAGATAAAGTAACAACAGAAAGTAACTGATAAAAGGTATAACAAGATCAGTTATGTAAAGTAAAGCTATTCGTACCGACAATCTTACCAGATGTACAGAAGGCATATAACCAATTCTATTATGGAACATGTAACATCCCTGACCTGGGTTATGAACTAACCCTAGGTGTTTTGCCTAAATATGTAATTAAATCCTTGTGATTAACTTTGGGCATGTAATTAAGTTCCTCAGAAACATATATTTCAATTTTGCTCCTTTATATATAAAGTTGTAGCATTGTTTTGTAATACATGGATCTATGTGCAAATTACCCAGTTAAGGGATTAACTTGCAAATTGCACATGTTGAGATGTTCCTCTAATTTTGAGACATCATGAGGATGTTTATGATGAAGTTTGAGGGATTTCCCAAGCTTGAGCACCAAGGTGCAGCTGTGGAAGCAACCCCTGTACTTGAAAACCCTAAATTAGTGTAAAGTGCAATTTACCCAATTTGAGGGGTGAAACTTGTAAAATACATCATCTAAAATATATTTTATGACTCTTGGCATCATTTAGAAGAGAAATGATGAAAAGGTCACTTCATTTGAATAATCATATAATAAAGAACACCTTTGTGATTGAATAATCAAGGTGTATGTATAATAGCCCTTTTATGTGTATGCTTTAGTGATGGGTTGATCCTCTTTGCCTTCAATTCTTGACCTTAGAAGGAGTTTGTCCTTAGAAATAAGATGTGGGGACGTGCAAAGAAGAAAGGAAGGACTTAGATGAGAAATGAGGAAAGCATATGTTCTTATGTTGAAATTTCACCTAAGTACATATACTACCTTCCCCACTTAGCAAGGGAACGATCCTCTTCTTTTCATTTCTTTTCCCCTTGCTCAAAACCGACTAAGGCTAAGCTCTGGAACAGAGAAGGATGACCAAGGGTCCTAGGTAAGTTTGGATCATCCCTTTTGCTTGAATTCATGGAGGAAACTCGTTTTCAAGGTTGAATTCATGGCTAGCTCACCTAGCTTTATCTTTCTAGCCATTCCTTTTCAACTTTCCTTGGAGAATACACCTTGGACGACCTGTGGAGATCAAAGATGCCATTAAAGGCTTGGAGCTTGAAAGTTTGGAGCTCAAGGAACAATCTTTAGGCGGGTTTTATAACTCTAAACCTTATGCTTTGATTATACATCTTTTTTTCTATGCATATAGTTGCTAGTTCTTCTTCTTCCCTATTTTCCCTTGCATCCTTGCAAGCAAAATCGTGAAGAACTGCTACTTTTCTTGAGGTAGAAGATAAGGGCGTTAATTCCTATGCTTATCCATGGATTTCCACTTTACCAAACGACCTCCACCAATTGCCCAAACGGTTTACACAACCGTTTGGTGGGCAAACGGTTTCAGGGTCGTATGAAGGCAAACGGACTTCAAGACCATTTAATCGCGTTGAACAAACGATGACCGTATGGGAATCTTGTTTATAATTATGTAGGTTAATCACCCACAAAATTTGAGGGGTTAACTCCAAAGGAATCGTGAGATATAAGCAAATCAATTAGCAAATCCAATTGAATTAAGTTCTGATTTTCAATCTGTTCAATTTGCCCTTTTTGGGAGAACGGTCTCAAGACCGTTTAAGATGGTTGACCAAGCATTGATCGTTTGGGATTACTGTTCATAATGATGTTGATTAATGACTCACCAAATTTGATGGATTAATTCCAAACGAGTTATGAGTTGAAGGTTGATTAATAGGGCAAATCCTAATTGAAATCAGTGCTGAAATTCCAATGAGTTAATTAGTGATTTTGGGTTGATTAGCCCAAACGGTCTCAAGACCATTTGGGGAATCATCCAAACGGTCTCAAGACCGTTTGGGGATCACCCAAGACCGTTTAGAGGTCTGGGGTCAAGTATAGTTGACCAATTGAAGGTCCAAAGGTACCAAATCATATTGCAATTAAGTATTGATGTGATGATCAACTCAATAGATCAAACCTTGATGAATTTTCACTAGAGTTTAAAGGATGGATGGGAAAACGGTCTCAAGACCGTTTGGAACTCATCCAAACGGACTCAAGACCGTTTGGTGTCAACCCAAGACCGTTTGGAGGTCTAGGGTTAAGGTAATTTGATCAATTGAGGGCCCAATTACAGTGGGTTATTGAAATAATCAAATTGCTGATTTGTGACTTAATTAAGGTTCAACCCCTATCAGATCAACTTAGATTTTGATGAATTCTTGGGAAAATGGTCTCAAGACCGTTTGGAGGTTATCCAAACGATCCCAAGACCGTTTGGGCCAAGTTTGAGCCCGATTGGAGGTCAATTGATGGGATCAACTTCGATTTGATTCACATTGTTGAGTGTTGATGGTTGAATGTTTATAGACCTTAATTGAACCAACTCCAATCCTATTTGGATATCAATTGAGGATCAATTGAGTGAACAATTGGTTAAGGATAACCCTAATTGTCTTAATTGATAAGTGGTTAGCAAGCTTGAGACCAATTGAAGGCTTCAACATAGGAAACCCTAATCGAGTTTACCCTTTGAATCACCTTGGTGGTCCATGCGATCTTGAGCTTTTAGGACCATACGACTTCAGGACCGAATGAGTTCATACGACTTCAGGACCGAATGAGTTCATACAACTTCAGGACTGAATGAGTTCATATGACTTCAGGACCGAATGAGTTCATACGACTTCGGGACCGAATGAGTTCAAACGACTTCAGGTCCGAATGAGCTCAAACGACTTCTGAAGTCAAACTATGACTAAACGGTCTTCACCCCATCTTGGGCAAACGACCTCAAGATCATTTAAAGGTAAACGGTCTTGAGTGTCATGGGGTCTTGAAGTCAACCAAAGCTAAACGGTCTACAACCTTAAACGATCTCAGGATCGTTTGAAGGTTGAAGGTGTGAAACCTATTGGGGACTTTTAAGGATAAGTCTGCCTAATGCCTTGAAGGCTTAGATGGTTTGATGGTTGTTCAATCTAAACCCTAATGATACCTAGGGACATTAAGGGTCAAGTGGTTAGTATATTAACCCATGTTATGATCAATGGTGAACTTTACCAAAATACCCTTTATGGATTCAAGTAGGTAACCCCTTTTTATCATGCAAACCCCAATGGTTACAATGGTGATGACTTGGCTAGGATTATCAATGTTGTTTAGACCTAACCCAATCTAGAGGGATGTAATCATCACCTATGAGAAAGAGGAGAGAGAAAATCCCAATTATGGTTGAAATCCAAGTAAAATACCTTCAATATATATGAATGTACATGATTAGGGTATGATCCACCTATGTGAGATCATGAAAACCCTATTTATGATAATTGATGAATCTTAATCTTATCTGAGAGCATCATTGATGATGTTCCTCCTACATGATGATGTTATGAGTTCATTTTACCATAATGTGAATAATAAACCCTAATTCTAGGGTGATGGCATGTAATGTGAATAGTAAACCCTAATTGATGAGAATCAGGGAACTTAGCTCTTATGGCAAGAGTGGAAAGTATAATTCTTGATTTGAATTGCTTTTATCAGTTGAATTAACCTTGCAGGTTCTGATATGAAGATGATCATATCCAGGTATGGATGATGATGCTATATTCATTGAAAGCATGTTGTTAGCTTTATGAATAGTAAAATATCTTGATGCCTTGTCAATGGCAACCTATGAATTAAATGGGCTGTGAGAGCCATAAATACCATCAAGGTCATGCTTTAGAGATGACTTGTGATGAATGTATTGAGAAATGATGATTAATGAGAGTTAGGTTTGTTACATTTAGTATTCTCATTTCATAGCTGTTATGCTAATGTTATTGTTTGAAGAACAATGTATGATGTTAAAAGAATACTGAATGTACCTAACTAATCAAGTGTAATGTAGAGCCCTGATCATAGATCCATCATTGTCAGAGATCAAATGATGGTGAAATAGGTTTTCCTAAGGGAACTCCTGGATCACATACTTTTGAGTATGTGGGGTATATGGATGTGTAGAACCTTACATCCTAGTGTAGGTGTTTGATGTAGATGTGTAATCCGTCAATCCTTCACTACAATCCCATACCGTATCAGTGGATGGTAAACATGAAACCTCTTGATGATGAAGAAAGCACAGATATCCATATCAGTGGAACATAAACATGAAATCTCCTGATGATGAAGAGAGTACAGAACGCCACTGTAACTCTAAAATAGCGAAGGACCAGATTACCCTGGTAAGCTATTATAGTAGAGGCACGAGATGTCCTACAAGTAATCCTCTTACTGACTAAGGAAGGTGAAGGTCATGAGAATCCGACTCTTTTGATGACCTAGTATGATACCGAGGCACTTAGCAGTGATTGGTTGGAGTATGAGTGGTAAACCTCATCTCCCCAGGGCATAAAAGTAATGTTTGAAAAACATAATCCACAGCGTAGCATACCTGTTAGAGATAACTACGAGTTGATTGATTGATGTTACACTGTATAGTGCAAAAGTCTTCATGTTTCATAACTGTTGAACTCATGCTTACTATCATATCTGATGTTGAATACTTTGAAGCTTTTACTGCTTAAGTTATTCTTTGAGGTGCTATAATAAAGCTTCTGGCGGAGAGTTATAACTCTCGCTGGGACAATTATGTAAAATTGTCTCACCCCGTAGACTTCAACTTTTTAGGTGGACGTCGAGGACAGAGGAACAGGTCTATAGGTGACCAGTCCCAGCAGCAGCAGCACCAGGGGCATCAGTAAAATTTCAGGTGGAGATTTAGCCTGCCATGTGGTGTAGTTAGAGTCAGTCCTATGTGTCCTCTGTACTCTCAGGTCTTGGAGTCTTTTGGTCTGAGATTTTGGTTATGAGTTCTTGAGATTTTGTATCATGTTGTATATAATAACTCAAGAAGTAATTATCTGAGATGTAAACAGTTTATCTCCTTTTATGAAGGAAGTTTTATGGTTTCAATGCTTTATCTCAAAAAGTTTTAATTTCCGTTGATTTTTGGTATTCCGTTGCTAATCGAATCGCTTCCACTAAGTTTAAATCGTGTTTATATCGTGGTTTGGAGATCAGAGCCCACAATTAAGTGGTATCAGAGCTCTAGGTTCGCTGAGTCTACAGAGGCATAGGACTTAGGATGTCGAGTCTATCCTTAGTATCTCTTCCTTATCTAATAGAATCTTCTGCTCCTCATGAGAAGAAGATACATAAGGATGGCAGAGCCACATGATGAGTATGTGGCAGAGAGTAGTGCTAGTGCACCTCGAGGCGGTGCAAGGGTTCCAGAAATAGAACGGCCTGCACCTGAACCACCCCAGTTTGACCCAGCTGATATGGGTAACCCAGCAGTTCAGATGATGTTTGGGCAGTTTATGACTGCCATGACACACATAACTGACAAAATGCCCATGCCTGCACCTAGGGCACCTGCCCAGCCTGAAGGACAAGGTATTAGTAAGACGTTCGAGCGACTTCGTCGTGTTGGAGCTACCGAGTACTTTGGGATTGCCGACCCCGCAGATGCTGATCTGTGGTAAACAGAGTTGGAGAAGGCTTTCAGGATTCTTAATATCCCGGAGGCTGAGAAGGTTAGACATGCTGTCTATCTTCTCAAAGGCAGTGCTGGTCACTGGTGGAACATGGAAGAGCAGAAGAGACCTGGGATAGAGTTCTCGTGGGAAGAGTTTCGTCGGGAATTTATCAATAGATATTTTCCAAAGTCCTTCCTAGATGAGAAGATCTCTCAGTTTGAGAGATTGAAGCAGGGCATGATGAACATTAGCGAGTATGAAGCTAAGTTCATGGAGTTGTTGCGGTTCTGTCCGCACATGGCTGCCACAGAAGAGGAAAGAATCAGGAGTTTCGAGAAGGGTTTGAATGCTGATATATCAACCCCTGTGTCTGCCTTAGAAAACTGAGAGAGATTCTCTACCTTCGTTGAGTCAGTCTGAAGGATAGAGAGATCTATGGTTGAGAAGAGGCAAACCCAGAAAAGATATCCACAGTTCCAGGGTTCTTCATCTAGGGATTCCAAGAAACCGAGATTCTCTGCACCTAACCCTCCACCACCCAGATCAAGTTCCCAAACTCAGTGGTCACCAAGTAGAGGCAGGGGACGAAGCCTACCTCAACAAGAGACTCACAGTTCTATATCAATGTCAGTTACTGGACCACCAAGACCACAACAACTGGAAAGAAGTTGCTACAACTGTGGGAAGGTGGGACACTTGATGAAGGATTGCCGATCTAGACCTGTCAGTATGACACAACCTCAGAGACAGAGTCAACATGGATCACAGAGAAGACAACCTCAAGGAGCATCTCGAGGATGCGGGCAAGCGTCTCAAGCTGGATCATCAGCACCACCTCAACCCCAGGCGACAGTGAGGTTTTATGCTATGAACCCACCTGAAGCAGTGGTCAATCCACGGGTAGTGGCATGTCAGATGTAACTTTTATATTCTGATATGTCTACATCCTGTGTTGTATCTGTTCTGATTGACCCGGGTGCTACACACTCTTTTATCACTCAGAGAGTGATTCATAACTGCAATATGACGGTTAGTCATAGGGCAGATAGTTTGTTGTTGGAGACTCCGTTGAGTGGGTCTGCCGTTTTGCAGGAGGTATGTTCTCCCTGCATCCTCTTCTTTTCTGATCATCACATTCAAGTGGACCTTATACCACTTGATATGCAAGGATTTGATATAATCCTCGGGATGGATACCTTAGAAAGGTATAGAGTTGTCTTGGATTGTGAATCTAAGTTGGCTGTGTTTGCTGATGAAGGCAACACATGGATCTTTCAAGGTGAAAGAAAGATTCTGCCCACCTGTCTTGTATCAGCTATGGTTGCTGATAAGCTGTTGAGGCAAGGATGTTATGCATTCTTGGCCCATGTGGTAGATGTTACCAAGGAAAGTTCCAATCCTGTTGAAGTTCCCATAGTCAGGGAATTCGAGGATGTGTTTCCTGAAGAACTTCCTGGTATACCACCACCTCGGGAGATTGATTTTGAGATCAATTTGGTCCCAGATACGAAACCCATAGCCCAGACACCGTATAGGATGGCGCCTGCCGAGATGGCAGAACTCAAGAAACAGCTTCAAGAGTTACTTGAGAAGGGTTTTATCCGACCGAACACTTCACCTTGGGGTGCTCCGATCTTGTTTGTTAAAAAGAAAGATGGATCAATGCGGTTGTTCATTGACTACAAACAACTTAATAAAATAACAATAAAGAACAAGTACCCTTTTCCGAGGATTGATGATCTTTTTGACCAGTTGCGTGGTGCAACAGTCTTCTCAAAGATAGATTTGAGATCTGGATATCATCAACTCCGCATTAAGGATAGTGACATATCCAAGTCTGCTTTTAGGACAAGATATGGTCACTATGAGTTCACGGTTATGTCGTTTGGACTAACCAATGCACCAGCTGCATTTATGGAACTCATGAATAGAGTTTTTCGACCCTTCCTTGATCAGTGTGTTGTCGTCTTCATAGATGACATTCTGATCTATAGTAAGGATGCTCAGCATCATGAGCAGCATCTTCGCCAAGCTTTGACCTTGTAAGAGAACATAAGCTGTATGCTAAGTTTAGCAAGTGTGAGTTCTGGCTGCCAGAGGTATCTTTTCTTGGACATGTGATATCTGCCTCGGGAATTCGTGTTGACCCTGCAAAGGTAGAATCTGTTCTACAATGGGAACAACCGAAGACACCGACAGAGATTCGAAGCTTCTTGGGGTTAGCTGGTTACTATCGAAGGTTTATTAAAAACTTTAGCTCTATAGCCTTACCTTTGACCAAGTTAACCCGGAAAGATGCTCCTTTTTCTTGGAGTGATAAGTGTCAACCGTCCTTTCAGTTGTTGAAGGAGAGGTTGACAAGTGCACCTGTGCTTGTGCTACCTGAGCAAGGAAAAGGATATGTAGTCTTTTGTGATGCCTCCAAGAATGGACTTGGATGTGTGTTGACGCAGGATAAACAAGTGATTTCTTTTGCTTCCCGACAGCTTAAGAAGCACGAGGAGAATTATCCAACACACAATCTAGAGTTAGCTGCCGTGGTTCATGCATTGAAAATCTGGAGGCATTATCTCTACGGAGAGACATTCCAGATTTTCACAGATCACAAGAACCTTAAGTATATCTTCTCTTAGCATGAGCTTAACATGAGGCAACGTCGCTAGATGGAGTTAATCAAGGACTATGATTGTACAATTGATTACCATCCAGGGAAGGCCAATGTTGTTGCAGATGCCTTGAGTAGGAAATCAGCAACATCAACCATGGATAGAGCACAACTAAACTCTTTAGTATGCTCTAAGAGAGATATGCTTATCTCTTTAAGGCAAGACAATGTACAGTTGAAGGTGTCATTGTTAGCCGGGTTGATGGCTGAGATGCATATTAAACCTACCCTAAGAAAGCATATTAAGGAGGCACAACATGTTGATGCTGTAGTTCAGCAGATTAGATCAGAGTATGGAAATGAGAAGCGAGATAGTTTCCATGATTCAGATGATCATGTAGCATGTTATCATGGGAGGATGATAGTGCCGGATGTGGATAACTTGAGGAAGTTAGTCCTGGAAGAAGCTCATTCTTCAATGTATGCTATGCATCCAGGGAGCACCAAGATGTATCGTAATTTAAAAGATCTATATTGGTGGCCTGGAATGAAGAAGGATGTTGCAGAATTTGTTCTGAGGTGTCCTATGTGTCAGCAAGTTAAAGTTGAACACCAGAAGCCTGCAGGAATAATGCAACCTTTACCCATACCACAGTGGAAGTGGGACCATGTGACCATGGACTTTGTTGTTGGCCTACCCAGGACAAGCAAAGGACATGATTCCATTTGGGTAGTTGTAGATAGGTTGACTAAGACAGGACATTTCTTACCTGTCAAAACAACCTATTCTGCTGAAAGGTTATCACAGTTGTATGTTCAAGAGATAGTGCATTTGCAAGGAGTTCCTGTCACTATAGTTTCTGACAGAGGTCCCCAGTTTACAAGTCATTTTTGGGAACGACTTCATAATGCTTTAGGCACCCAGTTAAGGTTTAGTACGGCCTTTCATCAACAGACTGATGGACAGTCGGAAAGGACCATACAGACCTTGGAAGACCTATTGAGAACATGTGTTCTCCAGTTTACCGCAAGTTGGGATCTACACCTAAGCTTGATAGAGTTTGCCTATAACAATAGCTATCAGCATAGTATTGATATGGCACCTTATGAAGCCTTGTATGGTAGATGTTGTAGATCACCCTTGTGTTGGTATGAGACTGGTGAGCATCAGTTGTTAGGACATGATCTTGTGCAGCAAACTACAGAAAAGATTAAGGTAATACAGCAACAGATTAAGACTACGCAAGATAGGCAGAAATCTTATGCTGACAAGCGTCGTAGACCCTTAGAGTTCGAGGTTGGAGACAAAGTGTATCTCAAGGTCTCACCTTGGAAAGGAGTCCTTCGTTTTGGAAAGAAAGGGAAGTTAGCTCCTAGATTTATGGGGCCTTATCCAATCATTGAACGGATTGGAAAAGTAGCCTATAAACTAGAGCTGCCACCAGAGTTACAGAGGTTACATCCTGTGTTTCACATTTCTATGCTAAAGAAATGTCACCCAGACACTGAGTCAGTTCTACAACCTATGGAGGTAGAATTGAATGATGATATATCTTATGAGGAAGGACCAGTGTCAATCCTTGATAACAGAATTAAAAAGTTAAAGAAGAAATATTTAAGCCTTGTGAAAGTCCTCTAGAACCACCATGGTGTTGAAGAAGCCACTTGGGAACTAGAGGATGAGATGAGAAGGAAATACCCTGCCCTTTTTTCTTAATACGTTGTATCGATTTCGGGGACAAAATCCTTGTAAGGGGTGGATAATTTGTAACATCCCTGACCTGGGTTATGAACTAACCCTAGGTGTTTTGCCTAAATATGTAATTAAATCCTTGTGATTAACTTTGGGCATGTAATTAAGTTCCTCAGAAACATATATTTCAATTTTGCTCCTTTATATATAAAGTTGTAGCATTGTTTTGTAATACAGGGATCTATGTGCAAATTACCCAGTTAAGGGATTAACTTGCAAATTGCACATGTTGAGATGTTCCTCTGATGTTGAGACATCATGAGGATGTTTATGATGAAGTTTTAGGGATTTCCCAAGCTTGAGCACCAAGGTGCAGCTGTGGAAGCAACCCCTGTACTTGAAAACCCTAAATTGGTGTAAAGTGCAATTTACCCAATTTGAGGGGTGCAACTTGTAAAATACATCATCTAAAATATCTTTTATGACTCTTGGCATCATTTAGAAGAGAAATGATGAAAAGGTCACTTCATTTGAATAATCATATAATAAAGAACACCTTTGTGATTGAATAATAAAGAACACCTTTGTGATTGAATAATCAAGGTGTATGTATAATAGCCCTTTTATGTGTATGCTTTAGTGATGGGTTGATCCTCCTTGCCTTCAATTCTTGACCTTAGAAGGAGTTTGTCCTTAGAAATAAGATGTGGGGACGTGCAAATAAGAAAGGAAGGACTTAGATGAGAAATGAGGAAAGCATATGTTCTTATGTTGAAATTTCACCTAAGTATATATACTACCTTCCCCACTTAGCAAGGGAACGATCCTCTTCTTTTCATTTCTTTTCCCCTTGCTCAAAACTGACTAAGTCTAAGCTCTGGAACAGAGAAGGACGACCAAGGGTCCTAGGTAAGTTTGGATCATCCCTTTTGCTTGAATTCATGGAGGAAACTCGTTTTCAAGGTTGAATTCATGGCTAGCTCACCTAGCTTTATCTTTCTAGCCATTCCTTTTCAACTTTCCTTGGAGAATACACCTTGGCCGACCTGTGGAGCTCAAAGACGCCATTAAAGGCTTGGATCTTGAAAGTTTGGAGCTCAAGGAACAATCTTTAGGCGGGTTTTATAACTCTAAACCTTATGCTTTGATTATACATCTTTTTTTCTATGCATATAGTTGCTAGTTCTTCTTCTTCCCTATTTTCCCTTGCATCCTTGAAAGCAAAATCGTGAAGAACTGCTACTGTTCTTGAGGTAGAAGATAAGGGCATTAATTCCTATGCTTATCCACGGATTTCCACTTTACCAAACGACCTCCACCAATTGCCCATACGGTTTACACAACCGTTTGGTGGGCAAACGGTTTTAGGGTCGTATGAAGGCAAACGGCCTTCAAGACCGTTTGATCGCGTTGACCAAACAACGACCGTATGGGAATCTTGTTTATAATTATGTAAGTTAATCACCCACAAAATATGAGGGGTTAACTCCAAAGGAATCGTGAGATATAAGCAAATCAATTAGCAAATCCAATTGAATTAAGTTCTGATATTCAATCTGTTCAATTTGCCCTTTTTGGGCAAACGGTCTCAAGACCGTTTAAGATGGTTGACCAAGCGTTGACCGTTTGGGATTACTGTTCATAATGATGTTGATTAATGACTCACCAAATTTGATGGATTAATTCCAAACGAGTTATGAGTTGAAGGTTGATTAATAGGGCAAATCCTAATTGAAATCAGTGCTGAAATTCCAATGAGTTAATTAGTGATTTTGGGTTGATTAGCCCAAACGGTCTCAAGACCGTTTGGGGAATCATCCAAACGGTCTCAAGACCATTTGGGGATCACCCAAGATCGTTTAGAGGTCTGGGGTCAAGTATAGTTGACCAATTGAAGGTCCAAAGGTACCAAATCATATTGCAATTAAGTATTGATGTGATGATCAACTCAATAGATCAAACCTTGATGAATTTTCACTAGAGTCCAAAGGATGGATGAGCAAACGGTCTCAAGAACGTTTGGAACTCATCCAAACGGTCTCAAGACCGTTTGGTGTCAACCCAAGACCGTTTGGAGGTATAGGGTTAAGGTAATTTGATCAATTGAGGGCCCAATTACAATGGGTTATTGAAATAATCAAATTGCTGATTTGTGACTTAATTAAGGTTCAACCCCTATCAAATCAACTTAGATTTTGATGAATTCTTGGGCAAACGGTCTCAAGACCGTTTGGAGGTTATCCAAACGATCCCAAGACCGTTTGAGCCAATTTTGAGCCCGATTGGAGGTCAATTGATGGGATCAACTTCGATTTGATTCACATTGTTGAGTGTTGATGGTTGAATGTTTATAGACCTTAATTGAACCAACTTCAACCCTATTTGGATATCAATTGAGGATCAATTGAGTGACCAATTGGTTAAGGCTAACCCTAATTGTCTCAATTGATAAGTGGTTAGCAAGCTTGAGACCAATTGAAGGCTTCAACATAGGAAACCCTAATCGAGTTTACCCTTTGAATCACCTTGGAGGTCCATGTGATCTTGAGCTTTTAGGACCATACGACTTCAGGACCAAATGAGTTCATACGACTTTAGGACCGAATGAGTTCATACGACTTCAGGACTGAATGAGTTCATACGACTTCAGGACCGAATGAGTTCATACGACTTCGGGACCGAATGAGTTCAAACGACTTCAGGTCCAAATGAGCTCAAACGACTTCAGAAGTCAAACTATGACTAAACGGTCTTCACCCCATCTTGGGAAAACGACCTCAAGATCGTTTAAAGGTAAAAGGTCTTGAGTGTCATGCGGTCTTGAAGTCAACCAAAGCTAAACGGTCTACAACCTTAAACGATCTCAGGATCGTTTGAAGGTTGAAGGTGTGAAACCTATTGGGGACTTTTAAGGATAAGTCTGCCTAATGCCTTGAAGGCTTAGATGGTTTGATGGTTGTTCAATCTAAACCCTAATGATACCTAGGGACATTAAGGGTCAAGTGGTTAGTATATTAACCCATGTTATGATCAATGGTGAACTTTACCAAAATACCCTTTATGGATTCAAGTAGGTAACCCCTTTTTATCATGCAAACCCCAATGGTTACAATGGTGATGACTTGGCTAGGCTTATCAATGTTGTTTAGACCTAACCCAATCTAGAGGGATGTAATCATCACCTATGAGCAAGAGGAGAGATAAAATCCCTATTATGGTTGAAATCCAAGTAAAATACCTTCAATATATATGAATGTACATGATTAGGGTATGATCCACCTATGTGAGATCATGAAAACCCTATTTATGATAATTGATGAATCTTAATCTTATCTGAGAGCATCATTGATGATGTTCCTCCTACATGATGATGTTATGAGTTCATTTTACCATAATGTGAATAATAAACCCTAATTCTAGGGTGATGGCATGTAATGTGAATAGTAAACCCTAATTGATGAGAATCAGGGAACTTAGCTCTTATGGCAAGAGTGGAAAGTATAATTCTTGATTTGAATTGCTTTTATCAGTTGAATTAACCTTGCAGGTTCTGATATGAAGATGATCATATCCAGGTATGGATGATGATGCTATATTCATTGAAAGCATGTTGTTAGCTTTATGAATAGTAAAATATCTTGATGCCTTGTCAATGGCAACCTATGAATTAAATGGGCTGTGAGAGCCATAAATATCATCAAGGTCATGCTTTAGAGATGACTTGTGATGAATGTATTGAGAAATGATGATTAATGAGAGTTAGGCTTGTTACATTTAGTATTCTCATTTCATAGCTGTTATGCTAATGTTATTGTTTGAAGAACAATGTATGATGTTAAAAGAATACTGAATGTACCTAACTAATCAAGTGTAATGTAGAGCCCTGATCATAGATCCATCATTGTCAGAGATCAAATGATGGTGAAACAGGTTTACCTAAGGGAACTCCTGGATCACATACTTTTGAGTATGTGGGGTATATGGATGTGTAGAACCTTACATCCTAGTGTAGGTGTTTGATGTAGATGTGTAATCCGTCAATCCTTCACTACAATCCCATACCGTATCAGTGGATGGTAAACATGAAACCTCCTGATGACGAAGAAAGAACAAATATCCGTATCAGTGGAAGATAAACATGAAATCTCCTGATGACGAAGAGAGTACAGAACGCCAATGTAACTCTAAAATAGCGAAGGACCAGATTACCCTGGTAAGCTATTATAGTAGAGGCACGAGATGTCCTACAAGTAATCCTCTTACTGACTAAGGAAGGTGAAGGTCATGAGAATCCGACTCTTTCGATGACCTAGTATGATACCGAGGCACTTAGCAGTGATTGGTTGGAGTATGAGTGGTAAACCTCATCTCCACAGGGCATAAAAGTAATGTTTGAAAAACATAATCCACAGCGTAGCATACCTGTTAGAGATAACTTTGAGTTGATTGATTGATGTTACACTGTATAGTGCAAAAGTCTTCATGTTTCATAACTGTTGAACTCATGCTTACTATTATATCTGATGTTGAATACTTTGAAGCTTTTACTGCTTAAGTTATTCTTTGAGGTGCTATAATAAAGCTTCTGGCGGAGAGTTATAACTCTCGTTGGGACAATTATGTAAAATTGTCTCACCCCGTAGACTTCAACTTTTTAGGTGGACGTCGAGGACGGAGGAACAGGTCTACAGGTGACCAGTCCCAGCAGCAGCAACACCAGGGGCAGCAGTAAAATCTCATGTGGAGATTTAGCCTGCCATGTGGTGTAGTTAGAGTCAGTCCTATGTGTCCTCTGTACTCTCAGGTCTTGGAGTCTTTTGGTCTGAGATTTTGGTTATGAGTTCTTGAGATTTTGTATCATGTTGTATATAATTACTCAAGAAGTAATTATCTGAGATGTAAACAGTTTATCTCCTTTTATGAAGGAAGTTTTATGGTTTCAATGCTTTATCTCAAAAAGTTTTAATTTCCGCTGATTTTTGGTATTCCGCTGCTAATCGAATCGCTTCCGCTAAGTTTAAATCGTGTTTATATCGTGGTTTGGAGATCAGAGCCCACAGAACATGTTTAACAGGATAAGATATATTGCCACATAACATGAGGAACATATAAGTAACTGTAAGATATAATGAGATTAACTACACAAGCAAGGCCTCAACCAATGTTCTGTGTTTTGCCTTAAGCAGTAAAGACTACTGCTGAATTACGTCTTTTTATGCCCTGAGGAAGTGAACCGTACCATTCAAATCCAACCGACGGCTGCGAAACCCGGAGCCGGTGCCATACAAGGTCAATGGAAGAGCCAGACTCCACGAACTCCCACCTCGTGGTCAGTGCACGAGTGCAACACAAGCAGGACCGCAATCTCATGCTGAAGTGGTCTTAGCCACAGGGTCAGGCTACCCTTTGCCTAGCCTACCTTGGTACAGGTATCGATGCTAGTGAAACTGAGCCACAGACCTGTTCACCGTGCTCTGAGCCATGAACGCATTCATGCTCCTCATATCTCATATCCCGAGCCATGGGCCTGTTCACCATGCTCTTCACATACTTGGGCTACGGGCCTGAATCCGCACCCTGGAGTCTACAACCGAAGTTGCACTCTTACCTCCTCACTTTAGGCTAGGAGAAACCTCACATACTCAACAATATGCGCTCCGGGTTAACCCGTAGGAGAACCCGTTTCACCATCACCAGCTCCTGACGATGATGGATCTATGGCCAGGGCAACTACATGATATATTTCATTGTGATTAATTAGTGTCTTTTATATGGATTGCAAGATTCAACCAAGTTTTATAACATGCAAACTATAACAGGAAATAAACAACATAAAAGTCAACATTATGCCTTTATTACATCATCCTGATCCATCACAAGGATCCAACAATACATATTATCACTTGGCCTCTTGCCAATCATCCAGATCCATCTCAAGGATCATCACATACCATGAGATCTCCATCCCTTATCACATAGTGCCACTGCCTTTCAAGGCTTTCATCATCATCATGGGATAGCAATCCCCAATACTTTATTCATGTACATTATACAAATTATCTTAACATCAAGAGTAACAATCACAGCAGGGTTACTCAACATATACATATACCTCATAGCCCTTTTTAATTGGCTATGCATCACCTGCATGGTTAGTATACACAATAATCATCAGCTTAATAGAAAGACCATTCTTATCAACATAGGGTGACATTAAAGATTATATACTTTATCAATTAAGCCTCAACTTGTGATCATATGCATAAGGCACATCATTAGGCAATCCACATTACATGCTTACCATTACCTCAACTTTATACAGATAATCAAGATGATCACTTTCATGTGTATAGCCATGTTAAGTTAAACAGGCAAGCTTTATCATAATGAATACTATCAAGCATGAAAAGAGTCACCATCGTTTAACAAAAACATATCCAACATATCGACTTTCCATGATAAGCAGAACCCTCACTAAAAGCACCAAGAACCCTCACTGAAAGTGATATCGGGAAGGGTATCCTCATCTAACGTCCATCCCATAACGACCAACACAAACATGCAACATGAAATGCGGCGTCATGGTGCCGTGCAGTCACTGGTATCGTGCAACATAGCAGTGTCGCGCAACGCTGCGTCGGCTCAATATGCATACCGTGCAATGGGGTATCGTGCACCCAAGCCTATCAGGAAATGGCCTGTGTCGGGCACTAAGGGATAACGCGCAACGCCTATCAGGGGGGTTAGGGCTATTGGCCCATACTCACAGAACTAGTGTGACGCCCGTCAAGGTCCAGGGGGTAACGCCCATCAAAGCCACCATAAACGTGTCGTGCACCATCTAGGAAAAGAGGGGTATCATTCATCACAACCACCACAGCCTGTCGTCCAAGGTTCTAGGCCAAAGGGCTATCAGACAACAACCTCTAACAACACCATAACGACCAAGGAACAACACCACAAGGTCATCATCTACCTCAAGCACAAGGGCACAAAAACCCTAAAGGATCAAGAGAATAGCTCACCTCTCAACTTAAACGAGAGACGGGTCTTGCACATCATCTATCACCAAACGGGTAATACAAGGAACAACCCTAGAAAGGTTCAAAACTATCACCAAGCTCACCCTTCTAGTCCATGGTGAGAGGAGGGTGTTGCTTAAGCAACTAGAACACAAGCTCACCTCTCAACTTAAATGAGAGAGGGGTGTTGCCCATGCTACTAGAAGCTCAAACTCACTCCTCTAGACCAAGGAGAGAAAGGAGTATTGCTCACCAAGAAACCCTAGATCATAAGGATCGGACAACATGGATACTTAAGCAAGATGCTAATCTAACAACATATAAACAAGATCATAGAAGGAGATAGTGAAGTTAGGGTTAGGAGTTATGTAACCCGCCTTAAGCAAGCTCCAAGCTCCACGCACCACCAAGCAAGGAAGAAGGAGACTCCAAGGACATCGAACACCAAGCTAGCTCCTTCAAGGGTATCAACCACCACACTTGCAAAAGAAGGAGTGTGTCGTGCACCAAGGTGGAGAAGAAACTATGGAACTAAAGGGATCCTTAGCAAGGGAAAGGAAACACCTATATAGAAGGGAAGGGAGGAGAAAACAAGGTAGATCCAAGCAAGGTGTCACCCACGTAGGGACACTTGTCCTAGTGCACGAGCCACCACTCTATCAAGCCCTAAACACATGTCCAAGGTCATTGCTACATGCAAGCATCAAGCACCAAGTGTCCACTAGTGGTGACGCAAATGAGGTCAAAGCTTGGTCAAAGGCTCAAGGGCAACACACTTGGGCGATACAACTCCAACATGGGCGACACAACCCTGGGTGACACAAGCTCCTCTTGTCCGACACAAGGTCCAACCAAGCAAAAGAAAGGCACCACATGGCCCAACAAGCTCAACCAAGCCCAAAGGAACTCAAACAACGAGCCCAAACCTTCCTCTCTACTCTAGAGGAAGCAAGGAGAGAGAGGAACACCTCACAAGGTTGAAAACTTGCCCACAAACCCTAGACTTGGGTTATTTGCAAGTATCACATCCAACTCTCAACAAAGCACAACCAAACCCTAATCACCACTAAAGGTGATTAGCAAGCAACAAAGCACCAAGGTTAAGCAAAGAAAATAGGGTAAACCCTAAATGAAGGTCAGAGTCCTTACAATATATATATAACATACAACAATATACAAATAGAACCCTCAACACTGCAACCTCTACCAGCTAGAGTTGTCCTCAAATACGTCTTCCTGGACATTGGGACCAATGATTAAAATGTTTTTATAGTATAAAATGACGTCCAATGAGTGGAGAAAAATCATCAATAGGAATGCACATAATTTTAATAATAAGGGTTAGCTTGGTGGGTAAATGTTGGTATAGTTATGTTCACAATTTGAAAATATACTTCAAACTCACACTCACAAATGGATTTAAACATATTGGTGGTTAAAATATTTTTAGCATATGAATGGAGTTTGTGATTTTCATATATGAGATATAACCAATAAATAGACAAACTTTATATAAGACGACGATTGGCATTTGTGGGATCTTGTTGGTAGTTGAATTGTGTGTGCTTGGCCATGGAATACATATTTGTAATCTTATTGAGCGTTGGAAGATAATATGATGTAAAAAAAACCTCTTCATATCTTTTGTTTTTATCAGCTAGTTCCAATAGTAAAAGTTCATGTTATTAGCTATTCGAATTCATGAAGGGGATAATACAAAATTCTGATCTTATCAATGGCTCATTTGAATCACTCAAATGAACCCATATTATAATCCTTGATCTGTGTGGGTTTGATGTTTTGTGTGTGTCTAAACTTGGCCTCCTCTATTTTGTATTGACTTTCACTTGATGGGTGCATGTCAAGATGATTAAAGTTTAACTATAAAATCTCAACCTCTATGTAAATATCTGGTTAGAAAAAACACTCTAGTAGAACTAGTAAATCCAACACAATCTCACTTCAACATTTTTGGGAGAATTTGTGAAGAGAAATAAAGATCCCTCATTTCTATTCAATGATTTAGTGGAAGTTTTGAGAATTACTATTCTTTTCAGAAATTCATATTACAATGGTGATTTACTTGATAAAAGCTAAATTTTGGAGTACTTATACATACATTTATATTTAAATTGGACGAAACTCATTATATTTCAATTTAGTTGAGTTTTGGTATAATCTACTTTATATGATTCAAGTTTGATTAAATAGTATTGTAAAAGTGTTTGATCTTATTTTTCATAAATTAAATTAATATATGAGGAGATAACTGACATATAACTACTTGAATTCATGTAGTCATTTATACTAAAATAATGGAATAAATTACGTTTATAATGAGAAAGTTTGATGAAACACATAAAATCAAATGAAATACTTTAGTCAAATCAAGATAACAAGTCAATGGACTTTACATGGTATCATAGCCAAGTGACTTTTAGTAAAGTTGACCAAAAATATAATAAATAAATCAAATTGACCCCAATTTTCCCAATATTTAAAGTAGTCACCTGGCTTCTAAAAAGGCCCAGTGACTTGTTAAATACTATATTGACCCATAGTATCAATGTTTATACCCATTTTAATGTTAAACCTAACCCTAGTCTAGAGTTATAGTAATATGGAACTTAATTTGACCTAGTTCACATGACAACTTCTAATTTATCTCTTCTATAGTAATTCAAAAGTTTAATTTGTGTTTAAAGGAGCATGTATGAGCATATCTTCACAATGAAACCCTAAAACGATGAAAATTAGCAATAATGGGAATTGAGTTATGGAAACCCCAATTCACAAGTTTCTAGTAACAATAATGATTTGCATAGAATGGAAACCAATGATAAACTAATTCAATTAGTTATATTAGTAGTGAATTAATGATAAAACATGTGAAATTGAATCCTAAGATGAACACACAGAGAGAGTGAGAATGAAAATCATCCTTTACCTTTGTAAGTATGGGCAAATAAAGTGTTTAAATATTCAAGAAAAATATACGTTGGTTGGATCTTTATCAGGGTTTAGTGTTTTAATGAGGGTGCTTTGGGAGGTTGGTTTTGACTTTGCGAAGGTACGACACAAAGTATGCTGACCTCTAGTGGTTAGTTGGTCAAGGTCAACCAATCTGTTAAATAGTTAAGAAAGGAAAGATATGCCTATTCAACTAGCTAGAACAACTTTTAACAACAAAGCCAGTAACCCCATTTTTGTCGAAAAAAATCATGAATATTTTTGGTCATGCAGACTAGGTGGTTGGAATGACTACCCATAAAGTAGGCCAACCCTTAATTATAAAAAAATAAGAAAAAACATAAATAAAGACAAATTAGAGGTATAAATATACCGAATACTGATCCTTTCAAGTCCACAACATATTCCACACTATTTTTCACTTATCTTTACCCTCTCCCACAAATTAGCCCTTAAAAATGGATTTTGGAGGAATTCATTATAGTGGCAGGGTTCAACCTAGAATTACCTCTAGGATTGACTAGAGCAAAACTCATAATTAAGAATTTGAATTTTTAATCTCTTCCTACCTTTCTCCTTTCAACTTCCATTTAGGTCATCCTCATACAAAGTAGGACAAATAACTTATGATCTTTTGTCCTTATCTTTTCTAGTATCCTTCTTTTGCAAAGTTAGAGGACCTAATGGTGGTACCTACCGTAGTTGGTGCACTAGGGTCTGTTGATGATCCTAAAGGGAAGGCGTACAAACTTTCAAAGGTTTTTACCATTGAGGTGAGTAGATGATTACATACAAGAATAACTGAGAACATATTCACCTTCTTACACCCAAATTACATGAAAATTATAATTCTAGCTATGAAATGAAATCAAGGAAACAATAGGGAAACTGTTTCTTGTTCTATTTCTTATGAATACAAATGTAAGTGTATATCTAGAAGTAAATTTGAATTTTGTTTTTATGTTTATTTGTAGGTTTCTGTGGAAAGGGGTGAATAAAAAATATTAAAAAAAATCCTAGAAAAAACTCTTACCCAAAGGAATTGCCATAGCCATAAAATGTCAATCTATGAAGACATAGAAGGATATTAAATATTCCTTCAAGAACACAAGTTTCCCAACAATTAGACACGATTTATGTTGGTGTAGAACTTGTACTTTAGATTCCGGTCTGATGTGGTTGTTGTTGTTTCCGCCTTGTTGTCACAACAACACCTTATCTTCTCCTTGAAGAAGTTGATTGTCCTTTAGTTTCTACCCAAGGGACTCAGTCTCTACTTCATACACATTTTTATTCTCTTGGTACACCACCTTGATGGGCAAGAGGAAGAGGAACTCAAAGTTGTCGACGTGCTAACTTCATTCTCTCTTTTCTCCTCCTATTGTGGATTGTTGTCCTTAGGATGAGTTTTTTCTCCCTCCAAGGGGAAGAACTATTGGACAACTTACCTCTCAGTGTGTTTCTTAACTTTGTCTCCTCCCCATGGACGTCCACCCCTTTATATAGGAGATTCATAGGCTTAGATTTTATAAAATTTCAATCCCATTCTGAATGGAAACTCAAACAAAATTAAACTAGGACTACTTCTAAAACTTCTAGTCATCCAATTTGCTAAGCAGTCAATAGTTGGGATTGGTTTTTTCACCTTGTTCACCGGTTGGTATGCCTACTCAACCTTTAGCCAATCCATGTCTGATTTCAATGAACAAGTTGTTCCAAATCGAATTAGTCACATATTCCTTGCTGTTTTTTACTTCAATATAGTTTACCAGATGGGGTACCCAGTCGATCGACTTGTTAGTTTTCCAAATTGATGATGTATCAACTATTTGAAAATCAACTGAAAAATTGATCCAAACTGTCCATTTAATTGATTAACTTTATTAGTCAAACAATTGGATAGAAAATTAGCCTATATATGATTCAGAATCATTCTAATCTTATTTTTTTATTGCAAATTTCATTTCCCTTGTGGATCGTTGTAGTATGTGCTTAGAGTCTAATGCAATAGGGGTTCCTTAGCTTGTGCAATGAATCCATTTTTGTCATAAAAGCTCTACTAAGTCCTCAATGGTTGGAACCACCCCAAATTTACTAATGAACTTCTTGATCCATACTTCTCCCTTTGTTGCATTGGAGACTGCAATATACTTGGATTCTATTGTAGAGTCAGAAACTGTCTCTTGGATGGAACTCTTCCTGCTAACAACTCTACCATTTAGGTAAAACACAAATCCTGATTGCAATTGGTAATCATCCTTTCTTTTAGAAGCTTCATTAATGTAAACCTTCATAACTAGCACTTCTTGACCTCTGTTTATATAGAATTGTTCCTTTTTCTTATACTTCAAGATATTCCTCAAGGCAATCCAGTGACCTTCATCGGGATTGGACTAGTACATACTCGTCATGCTCAAAGCATATGAGACATAACATTACATACATAATAATCCAATTGTATATGCATATGGAATCTTATCCATGCATGCCCTCTCTTCCAAAGAGTTGGGACATTAAGGTTTAGAGATACTTAGTCCATGATACACGTGTGAGTTTCCTCTCTTGAAATCCCATATGTTGAACCTCTTCTAAACCTTGTCAATGTATATGCTCTGGCTTAGGCCAAGATGCCTTCTAGATCTATCTCTATTGATCTTGATTCCTAGAAATTGGGATGCTCCTCCTAAGTTCTTCATTGAGAAGGTATTGCCCAACTAAGTCTTGAAAATTTGTAGAGTAGGTATGTCATTTCCCATCAATAACATGTCATCCACATATAACATGAGAGATAAAATTGTGCACCTATTAACCTTCTTGTAAATACAAGGTTCATCTTCATTTTTGATAAATTTGTGGAAAAATGATATATGGGGAATTCCCCTTTGTGTAATTTTTTTATTAATAGAAGGGAAGCCCCCTATCCTATATATAGGATAAACAGGAAGCATACAAACTCAAGACATAAACTAATGGACGAAAACACAATTAGACCCATATTACAAATAGACTAAAACAATTTAACTAAATAGACTCTCTAACACTCTCCCTTTTGTTGGATCTTGGGAGAGTCCCAAGTCAGCTCGCAAACAGACAAGCAAACTAGAGAAAAATAAATAAGAATAAATCAAACCCATAATAGAATGTTTCTCCCCCTCAATGTTATAATAAATCACTCAAATACTCATCCTCAAGAATATAATCTCAAAGTAAGTAGGTAGGCAGGTAGAAGGAGCTTCTTGATCTTTGTAAAATGTCTTTTGGAGCAGAAGTAGACAACAACATGTAGCCATTATGGTTTTCATCTCAATCACTATCACCAATAAGTAGACCAGAGAGTTTTGGAATGCAAGAAGCAGTAGTCAATGGGCATATAAAGTATGGATAAGAAAAGATCCAACATTCACAAGGCATAGACAAGTTAGAGAGTGCTGGCACATAGTAGCAGAAAGTAGACGACATAGCAGGATAGAAGACCAGTGTATGAAGTAGAAAGCATATAAAGGACTCTAAGATCCAATGTAGATGAAAATACATCACGTATATGTAAAATCACCAATAGAAATCTTCATCATCTTCTCTCATCATATAGTTTCCATCATAGTAGTAGACATCACATTCTAGAGATTATTGGGTCAGAGTAGTAATAAAGGTGTGTAGGCACATAAAAATAGTCAATGTGCAAATAGAACACAAACAACAAATAGTGCAAACTCACAAAGAAGCAAGTAAAATTAGCTAATCATATAACAAGTAACAAAAATGTTGTCGCTCGATAGAAAATTAATAATAGATAGTACAAGTAATGTAGCAGTAGTAATCAGTCAACAAATAGCAAAAATGAAGTAGATAACTTCATAGCAGCATGAGAGATGATGATGAATAAGTTTTTTAGACTCCGCATAAAGTAGACAAATCAATAACAACATAAGGTCAAATCCATGGTTCCCCCATGGTAGTACTGAAGTGAGATGAAGATCTCCTCTTTTCCTTTTTTTTCAGCGTAGGGTTTGCACCCTCTCTTCTTTGTGCACCTTTTGACCTAGTTTTGTTCTTCTTTCCTTGAGGTGATTTTGCTTGACTATGGAGTTGATCCAAGATTTGGCTTTCTTCTCTCTCTTGGAGCTTATTGGCTTTGGAGTTGTTCTTCACAATCAAAGGTGGGTTATATAACTCTCTCCTCAAGTATTGTTGCACTTGATCTTACATGCAAGTTTATCTTTCTCTAAAATATGATTTCAAGTTGCTTTATGATGATAACTTGAACTAGGGTTTATGATTATGTGGTAATATTGCATAGATTAACTCCTTTTCTTGAACCCTAATTCTTATACCCGAAATCTAATGGATGGTGGAGTGGTTGGTTCTTACATGCACATCTTGGACGTTTGGTTTTATCACCATGATAATGATTTTATTTCTCTATTGAAGATGCAGGTTTTTATTCTCACATGCAAGTGCACAATTTATGTATTTCTCTCTCTTATCATGGTGTTTATGTTGACCTTGTGATGACCATGTTTTAGGGTTTCAATTTTTATCATCTTCATGGAGTTTTCACCTTGGTGACACTTTGGATTCTTGATGTTATACATCTATTTGGTTTCCATGGTCTCCTATTTTAAAATGGTGCTAGGTGCATGATGGAAGTTGAGGTTTGGGTTTTGGTTTAGTCAATGTATCCCTAACCCTAACTCCTTTGGTTGTCATGTTGCTATAACGGTCACCATGTGTTTCCTTGACCTTGCATGGTCGATATGTTTCTCTAGTTGTCTTGGCCATTATTGTAAGACCCTTGACTCGGGTTTTTAGGCTAACCTTGTTTGCTTTGCTAGATTAGATTCTTAGAACATTAATATAATACTTTGAGATGTTTTTATAGCATATGATAAGCTTATAACTTTAGTTTGGTCATGTTTGGATGATATTTGAGCTATGCATGCCTATTTTGGACCTAGTTGCAATTTACCCATGAGTGAGGGTTATCTTGAAATTTGTCACATGTAGAGTGTTCCCTATGTGTTTTGTAATCATGATAGAGAGAAAGGAGCATAGGGGCACCTTGCTTGGACCATGGTTGATGATGTGACATCACATGGTGATGTTAGGGTTTCTAGGGTTTTCCTTGTTGATGAGCTTTGACCATGCTAGGGTTTGTGCGTGTTGCAACCACAACACCACTCTTGGATGAGTGTTGCGATTGCAACACATACCCTAGGTGTTGTTTGCTTCGACCTTGGTGTTCTAGTTGAGTTTTGTTCGCTAATGTTTGTCCTCTAGTGGAGTACTTCGACCATGTTGTGCATGATGACCTAGTGTAGCAGTCGCTACATGGGTACAATGATGTGTTGCGACTACAACAAGGGTTGTAGATGACTTAGGTGGTCGCTACCCTTCCTATATAGTATCATTGTTTGATTCATGCATGTGTTAAGTGGTTGCATTGATGTTTCCATGATGTAAAAATGTCTTTTTGATGCTCTCTTGTGTTGACACCTCATATGCCCTTTTCTTCCCTCCTACCTTATGTATATAACCCCTCTCCTCTTCATGAAAGCATCCTTTTTGACCCTCCTTCTTCTCCACTCTCTTGTGTTTGTTCTTGGAGCTTTGTGGAGTAAAGAAGGATTGATCATGGAGCTTTGGTGGCCGACCAACCTTGCATGTGGTTATCTTGAGATTGATCATCTTCCTTGTGGTGATCTTTAGCGATCTTATTTCTTGGTAAGTTGTCATCTTTCCTTGGTCACATTTTCTTTTAGCTCTGTACCCTTCCTTCTTCTCCTTTCTTGGTTGTGAGACAATGTCTTAACCATGGTGGATATCTTGAGGATCTTCTCTTCACAAAGGCCAGAGACTATGGTTTGACCATGGTGGTACCAATGTGAAAAGAAGCTTCCCTCTTTCTTCTTTCTTCTCTCTTGAATGGCCTAGGATTTGAGTTTTTCTTTATATTGAGCCATCTTATGACCTTGGCATGTTTTCTCCTTATCTAGGTGATCTTTTGGCTAAAGAGTTTCTCTTGGGTGGAGTTTCTTCTTCTCTCTTGGAGATTGTGGTCTTAGAGCTTGATTCTCTACACAAGGAGGGTTATATAACTTTCCCCTCTTCTGTTATTGCACCATATTCTTACATGAATGTTTCTGAATTCATATCTAAAATGTCATTCTAATGTGCTAAATGAAGTTACCATAATCTAGGGTTTAAATTTTGGTAGAAATCTCATGTGGTTTGCTTCTATCCATAAACCCTAATTTCTTGTACCTGATTTTGTGGTGACTATGAGATTGATGGTTTTCACATGATTTTGATTATGGAACTGTATTATCTTGTTTATGGATCATCTATGTTGGGCAAAAGGAGGTTTTTTTTCTATTTATATGCATGATATACTTGGTTTTCATCTCTTTAATTATGGTCTATATGGTGATTTATGTGACACATGTTCTAGGGTTTAGTTGGACATCTTGTTGTGGAGTTTTCCACTTAGATGATTCTTGGTTTTCTTGAGGTTAATCTTCTATTTCGACCATAGTTTGGTTCTATTTTGAAGTTGGTTGTGTGTCTGACTTGAGGTCTCTACACCTCCTGGTATTCCTCTATGGTCGCTACACATGCTCTCTAGCGGTTACAACATAATGTTACAAGCATGCAGGTCTCTACACATGCTCTCTAGAGGTTGCAACATAATGTTACAAGTATGCAAGTCGCTACACATGAGTGCCTTTGACCGTTACACTGAACCTGAAGGTCACAACAAATCCCAACCCTAAGTAGATCGCTACACTTATGGTTGCTACATACACCTACACTCATGTAGAATGTAGCTTGCTACACCCATCATCCATAGGTTGCAACACTATATGTTTGGACAATAAATGATGATGTGAAGATGAATGCTTAATCATAATCAATAATGTGTAATACTAAAAAACTCCAAATATGTGGGAGATAATGAAACTAGGGTTTGGTGATTGAATGACAATATGAAACCCAAATCGGCTACACTTGAAACACTAACCCTAATGTTGAGACATGTGATGTGTTTGCTCATTTTGTTTGAAGTTATTATCATGTAATGATATTTTCTCTCTCCTACTTGTGTAACCCTAACCTTGTAGGTGGAATGAATGTCATAGCTAGTTAAATCTATGGTGTGTTTGATATATCATGGGGTGATGTTGCTAGCCTTTTGAGGCATGATGAAACAAATGATGATGTGATATGGGTCTTATGACCTGGTAGAGGATTTATGCCTAGTGAAAGGTGATACCCTCCAGTGATGAGATGAGGGATCAAAAACCCTAGTGAGGTGATAATGATGTTGGCCATGTGTGGCTGTGATAACATGTGATGAGGATAGCCTTGACCAAGGAAGTGGTATAGTGATGTCTTGAGATGATGTGACACGTTTACACCTTATGCATTTTATATCTTCTGGAGTTGTATTATACCCTTATCTTTATAGAGTTTGTCCATGGTTTATACGTTGTAACTTGATTGATGTTAAAAGACACCCAATTGGCTTAACTAATCAACTGAAACCCTAATCATGTAGATGCCATGTGCCATAGATCCATTCCAGTGTTAGTCATTGTTGGATGGCAAAACGAGTCATTTCTATGAGAAACTCAGAGAACATACTTTTTAATATGTGGGGTGCAAGTTGAGTATCTCCTTGTGTCCACAATTATAGGATGGGTAGGATGGCTGAGGTCATACCTAGTTCTTAGTTGAGACGGCCATGCATGAGCTGCTCTCCTTTTATGATACATGATAGGAACAGTATAAATGCATTTGATTCCTCTTTTTAGAATGGCCATGTGTGACCTTGTTCTCTAGCACCATGCCATGTATCAAGGTAGGCTAGGTGTGTTTCAGCTTGACTATATATGGTTTTTTGCATTTGACTATTATGTCTCTATGGTGTGTCTTGTACTGACTGTGAGGTGTTGGTAAGATCATGGATGTTGGCTCTTCCATTGATCTTGTATGCCACCAATTTCAACTTCACGGTGGTCGATTGGAGTTGAGTTCTACGCCTCAAATCCTCAGGGCAAATTAAAGACGTAATATAGCCATGTAGCATTGTTTCTTAGGGTTAAGCACGACTCACATTGGATGACCCTTTGCCTTATCTTTGTACTGATTTATTGAATTATAATATGGTAAGGGAAATCAACTATTATACATGTTTTTCATATTCCTTCTTAAATTAAATGATGTTCTACTACTCTATTATAGATACCTACCTATTTAAAGGATTTTATCATTCTTAAATAATCATTTAGTTGAATATGCTCATCTTGATAATAATGAAATCTTTTTGCTTAGCTTATATGTACTTATAATAGTTGCTAGTATAGAGTTATATCTCTTGTTGGGATGTTTGGTCTCACCCAGTGGGTTTCCATTTCTTTTAGGTGGTTGTGCACAATGAGGTAGAGATCATGCCGCTAAGGAAGAGCAGCAAGAAGAGAAGTATATGTTAGAAGGTTGGATATGCCTATAGTGTTTTATAGTAGAGTCCTATGTGTCATCCCTGTACTCTTATCTCCTTGAGGAGGTTTTGTTGTTTTGTATATCGATACAAGGTTTTTGGCAGTATGCCATGGTTGTATAAATATGCCTTGTATATGCATAAATAGGGTATCATATGTAACAGGTTGTGGCAAGATAGCCAATGAACAATGATATGTATTATCTTTTGGCATCATATGTCATAGTGGTGGACTTAGATGTAATATGTTCTAGTTTTTTTGGTTATAAGAAACTATTTTTAATTTACCAAGTTTTCTGGATGGTTAGTGATAACTCTGCTCTTTGTTTTGAGTAGTCTCATTTTGCATGACGAGTGTGTCACAGTTATGTGTTGGCCGAAGTAAGATGGCTATTTGTGGTCACTATGGTTTATGCTTGGTGATGGTCACTATGGTTGATGTTTGATCTTAGTTGCTACAGTTGAGTCTCTATGTTTGATGGGCATGGTTAGTCGCCATGCCCTGAGCATGTTGCAGTCTCCAGGTGTGGTGATGATATGTGTTGGTCGCTATGAGGGACCTAACCCTAGAGGTCGCTAGGGAAACCAATGCTAGCAGTCACTAGTGGCGTTACACCTAGTATGGTATCTATACTTTGATGGTTTCCATGATCGTTTGGTTATGATAGTGATACTTGATCTTATGGTTTCCAAGAATGTGGGAAGTGGTTTACATAAGGGTTGGTTGGTGTGTGTTGTTAAAACCCTAATTGATTAATTATGAGTAACCCTAACCCTAAATTGAGTACACAATGATTAATGCTTACTTTCTTGAGAAATTGTCATGTTAATGAAGTTCTATCTCTCTCTTCTACTTGTTGTAAACCTAACTTGTAGGTTGAATGAACACTATAGCTAATGATTGTTGTGGTAACTCTTATATGACACATATGTGGTGATTATGAGCCTTAATGAGGTATGATGAGATAATAATGTTATGTAGGAACTGTGTGATTAAGTCTTATGACATTGGTAGAGGCTTAGTGCCTAATTTGAGGTGATATCCTCCAGTGATGGGATGAGGGATTTGTTTTACCATAGTGATGTGATAATGGTGATAGCCTTGTGTATGGCAGTAAGACAATATCATGGGGTGATGTGATCAACTTTATGCTTAATACGTTTTATATCTTCTGGATTTGTAATCTACCCTTATCTTTGTAGAATCTATTTAAGGTTTGTACGTTGTAAATTGATTGATGTTGTAAAAGATACCCAATTGGCTTAACTAATTAAGTTTAACCCTAATCATGTAGATTCCATGTGCCAAGATCCATTCCAATGTTAGAACTTGTTGAATGGTGAAATGAGTATTCCTGAGGGAAAATCAAAGTGCATACTATTGAGTATGTAAGACACAAGTGACCAAGTGTCTTTGACATCTTGATTCCATGATTTAGAGGATGACTGTGGTCATGCCTTGGTAGGAGAACAAATGCACTCGTATCTTAGTACATATGATGCGATATAGGACAACTACGGTTGCACCTCCGATGTATGGGCATGTATACCCTTTTCACTAGTGTCATGACCTATATACTAAGGTGGATGAGGTTGTTATGAAGTTGGATGCTATATATCACTGCAACATACTCGTACTGACCGAGGGTAGAGGAGATCATAGGAGCCCAACTCTCCTAGATCTTGTATGGCACTAAATTTGACTTAGCAGTGGCCAGTTGGAGCATGAATGGTAAACCTCATCTCCATGGTGCTTAAAAGATGTAATACAACATTGTCATATATCTACTTAGGGTTAAACATGACTCACATTGGATGTTTACCCTTATATTGTTTCTTATATTGTTTAGTTGATAATAGTTGTAGATGTTATTCAAATTCCTTCTAAAAGTATATGATATTCTTCTTTCCAGTTGTAGCTTCTTAATCTGCTTAACTTGTATAGATAGTTTTAACTATTCATTTAATAATTAGCTGAATCTGCTCATAATGCTTAATTTGTTATATTCTATCTGTGTTCACAATAGTTGTTGGCGGAGAGTTATATCTCTTGCTGGGACATTGGTCTCACCCCATGGGTTTCCACATCTTTTTAGGTGGTTGTGCACGATGTGTTAGAGACTGTGTTGTTGAGGAAGAGTAGCAAGGAGATCAGTGAACATAGAAGGTTGGATATGATGCTAATGTTTGTAGTAGAGTCATATGGGTCATCCCTATACTTTCAGGTCATGGAAAGGGGTGATTTGTAGATGTTGTATATCGATGCAAGGTTTTTTACAGTAGGCCTTGGTTGTACATGAATGGATTGTATATGTGAAAATGATATCTTTTGTAACATGTTTGTGGCAAGTTGGTCACTTTACAACAATGTAATACCTTTATGGTATGATATGTGATATATGTCATGACAAGTTGTGAACCTTGATGTATATGTTTGCATTTGAAATGGTTATATAACATCGATTTTAATTTACCATGTTTTGTGGTAATGTGCTTGTTTATCTATTAATCGTGTGCTTTGGTTTTGAGTAATGTTGGTTGGTGTGATCAGTGTGTCACAGAAAACAATGTTCATCTTAAACAAGTAGATGCTCTTAAACTTGAAATCCTAACTTGCTTGATAAGATTAGATTTCTAGAAGCTCAACATCTCTTGCCTAGTTCTAATGAAGAGCATACTAAAATTGTGAACTCTCTCATGCTTGACATCAATGTTCTTAAAACTAAACAAAGGGGAAAATGACTTTGATACACAAGGAATAAATCTAAAAATAGTATCTATATTTCTAAGATTGCTTTGCTTTAAAAAGAGAATGCTTCTTTGGTTGTAAAAATCAATGTCCTTGAATCTTGTTAAAATAATGTTGGCACTCTTCATATTTAAAAAGATTCTAATATGACCAATACTCTTTTCTTAGAAACCAATTTTTTGCATGCTAGAGATAATATCAATCAATTGTCTTCTACTATTACTTCTCCTATGCACGAGAATCATAGTTTGAGATCCTCTATAAAAATATTCTTAGATGATAAAAAGAATCTTAATCAAATCCTAGATCATACTACCAAACAAATGGGTAGAGATGACATTGGACTTGATAGTATCCAAAGGAACAACAAAGGCAAAGGACCTTCAAATTTCAATCAAGAATCCTCTGGTTCCAAGGCTATAAGATCATATAATCATTGAAAAATTGGCCATTATTCTACATATTTTGCTTTCAGGAAAGCACCTAAGAGCTGTAGGACTTGGGTTTCTCAGCTAACCCCTTCAGACCCAAAAATATGATTGGGAACCATTCCATCTTTCTTCTTGTAGGTTTCTTTCCAATGGATTGACTTGAGCTATTGATTTACAAATTGGTCTCTCAATCAACATAAAAAAAGAAAGTTGAGATGTGTTTGGGGTGGAAACAAGTGGAAAAGAAATTATAAGATTAGAGGTAATGGTGTTCTTGCTCGTATATAACTTGTTTTTCCAAGTTTGTATGCACTTTATATATGGTTTTTGAGTCAAATTTGGTATATTGTGGTTGACATCACTTTCTTTCTCAAAAACTACCTCTGATGCTTTCATAGTGCATTATTAACTTATACATGTTTGTATATGGTTTATATTTTTATCATGCCTCTAGATATGTTTTTCTGAAATATATGTACTTTTTGGCAGCAATTATTGTCAGTCAAGTTTGTCCTAAGGAAACTTGACCAACAAGAACCAATGGGTGTTAAAAACAGTTGATGTCGCCTGAGAAGTTTGACCCAGAAACCCGACCAACAACATTGTGTACAGAATATACAAATAGCTATTTGAATGAGAATTTCCGTCTCAACTAGATTTTCTCAACCAATACCTTATTCATTGGCACTCTCTTTGGTACCTTTATGCGATATGCATACTTCCATGTTTTTAAATTGCCTATCTTGCATACAACTCTATCTCTCTAATTTCTCTAATTTGGTATCTCTATATCTTGCAATTACTTATCGTGAGTTGTTATGCATGTTTTGATGATGATCTCTTAAGATCTCTTAGTTGTGTTTTAAATTGCTTTCGTTATGCTCAAACTTTCTACATATATCTAATAGTATATCTTTTGATGCAACCTTGAGTTTTATTAGTGGTAATTATCTTTTGGTAATGATGCATAATTGCTAGTGAGCTATATCCTTTCATTCTTCTGAAATTGCATATCTCTTTGTTTGGATATTTCCCTGCATCTACTTATAGCTTGTTCTTTAACTTGTGCATCTTTTGATATGATATAGATGCTACTAGTAGATATAGCTTATGATATCATCTTCTAATACTCCATCTACATGTAGTTCTAGTCATGTTCATCAGTTGGTATTCAACTATATCCTATGCTTGTATATTTTTGTATACATACTCAAGCTTTTTCCTTGACCTGCATATCTACTATCTTGAGTTACTTTCTTGCATAACATTGCCTTCATATTTGCTATAATTACATCATGGGTTGTTCAAGTGTTTGTCTTGATCTTCTTGATATACATTGCTTGGACACGCACTTAGTTTTTTGCTCTTCTACTCTCCATTCTAACATTTGGTATCTCCCTTTTACTAACAAGTTGGGTTTTTACCTCAAAACCCCCCTTCCCTTTTGAAATGAGAAAGGGGGAGAATAAGTGTCTTTTGTAAAGGGGAGAACACATATGAAGAAACATATATGAGTAGAAGATATAGTTTCTATAAATGTTATGAAAGCTAACCATACAAGAGAAATAACATCAATTAAGGGGGAGTATGTGAACTCCATTAGCATCAATTGAGGGGGAGCATATGAGCTCAATTCTATTAAAACCCCTAGGTTTCTCCAAAGGAATGATTTTACTTAAATGCTTTCAATATATTTATGGAATTGTTTGTCATCTTCAAAAAGGGGGAGAATGTTGACTCCAAGTCTAATTGACTAAACCCTTGTTTTGATGATGACTAATTATTCCACTTATTTGTGTCTAGTACTTCTACTTGAGTGATTTTAGATTAGGTATAGACACACTCCAAATGCCCAAACTTGCTCATCCTATATTGGATAAAGACAAGTCAAAATCAATGCAAGTGCAATTTTGTGGAAAAGGCTTCAAATATATTAGAATCATGTTGTAAATCAATTGTAATGATTCTATGACCTGTAATTAAGCTTTGAAAAATCAAGAGCACTTAACTTGAATATTTAAGCACATTTATGGTACTTTCCGAAACTCATCAAAGGGACTTTTCGACCGAGTTTCATCTAGGATAAACTCGATCGATACCCTTGATGGATATTGGGAACTTCCAGGTTCGGCCGAGTTTCCCCGGGACAAACTCAACTGATACTTCTGCATAAGAAAATTAATTTTAAGCCATCAGCCGAGTTTCATCTAGGATAAACTTGACCAACAACTCAAATTTTCTTTGTCTCATAGTGCCAAACTTGACTAATAACATTGTATAGAAAGTGTTTCTGACCATTAGAGTGTTGCAAAACTCAAAAATGTGTATGTTGCAACACCCCAAATGGCTAGAATTTGTCCTTAAGTGCTTCTACTGGATAGTAGGAATCCTCAACTATAAATAGGACCCCTTGGGCCTCATCCCATGGTTAGCCAAGCACTATGAAGTTCCCTATATTACAGTTTAGTGCTTCCTAGAGAGTATTTCCACGCTTAAGCTTAATCACTTGCTACATCCATTAGAATGAGTAAGAGATTTGTAAGAGAGATAGCCCTACATGTATATCTTGTGAGGATCTCACTTCCTCCACCTCCCAATCTCTCTTTCTACTGTGAGGATGAAGGTTATCTCTCTTAGATAAGAGAGGTGAAGAGGAAGAATGGAAGGAGTCCCTTAGTGAAAGATTCTCCTTGGCAAAGGTGAAGTCAAAGATGGAAAATTTGAGTCAAGAGTGGGTAATTCCTTCAAGGTAGAAAACTTGTTGCAAGGGTGGGTAATTTCTTGGTGAAGGCGGAAGACTTGTTGCAAAAGTGGATAAGTCCTTTGTGAGGTAGAAGACTCTTGGTATGGATGTGTAAGCCCTTTGTGAGGTTATTGGCTCCCTTGTCCTCAAAGGGAAGGCTGGGTATCCTTGTCCCAGAAAAGAAATGTCTTATTGTATCACTTATAATAGAATATAAGAAGGGTGCAATGGTTGCAAAATCCTAGAGGTTGACCTGTCTAGGTAGTGGATGTGCACTCTCCTATTTTGGAGTTTGGAACCACTATACATAGCTTGTTCTTGATCTTGTTCGATCTCTCTCATCCTTGCTATGTATATTTAGTTGCACTCAAATTCCATATATGCAATCTTTTCTCTTGAAGTAATTTATAGGTCTAATGAATTTTGTTTAAGTGTTTTATCTCTATTCAATCCCCCCATTCTAGAGACCATTGATCCTATAGAAAATAGGTAATTGCATTTGTCACAGTCAACACCTTGAACTTATATGAAACCTTTTTCAACTAATAATTATTTATAAGTTTGTAAATTACCAACCATGTAAGTCTTCTTCTTGAATACCCATTTGCACCCGATGATTTTTACCCCTTTAGGTGCATCTAACAAAGTCCATACTTTGTTCTCGTACATTGAGTCCATCTCAGATTTCATGGCCTAATGCCATTTACTAGAATTGAGTCTCATCATAGCCTCACTATAGGTTGGTGTCTATTAATGACAAAAAAAATCATCTAATTGTGTCATGACAAATACAAATATCTTTGGCTCTAGACATGTACTACTTAATGTTTGATCTACATGAGGAATTTTAGATTCTAGAATAGCTTGTAATTCTTTGTATTCCTTGTCCGCCTCCACATCTTCTTGTCCTCGAACTTCTTTGAGATCAATTTTCCTTCCACTGGTTCCTTCAGAAATCGATTTATTTTCAAGGAATACATCATTTCTAGCAATAAATACTTTTTTGTTAGATGGAATATAGAAGTAGTAACCCTTAATTTTCTTAGGGTAGAAAACAAAGAAACATATATTAGTATTGGGTCTAAGCTTTTAATAGAACTATTTTTTGACACAAACTTCACATTCCCAAATTTTCATGAAGGACATATTAGGATGTTTTCCATTCCATATATCATATGGTGTCTTTCAAACATATTTAAAATGTACATAGTTACGTGTAAATACTATGGTTTCAAGAGCATGTTCCAATTAGAAAGTCAAAACATTAGCTAAACTCCTTATAAATCAACCACGTCCAACAAGGTTCTATTCCTTCTTTCTGACACACAATTATTTTGTGGTGTTCTAGGTTGAGTCATCTTTGAGACAACACCTGGTGTCTCAGAAGGCCTCAAACTCTTATCTTACATATTCTTCAAACTCTTAGTCAATAAGATCTTGTTTCTTTAATATTCTTATAAAGTTTGTTATGTACTTTATTTATGAATTCCTTGAACTTGTTAAGAGATTCTGATTGTCCTTTATAAGATACACATATTCATATCTACTGAAGTCATCAATATGATGAAGTACATGTATCCACCTCTAGTACTTGTGCTAAAGGGCCGCACACATCAATATGTATGAGTCCCAATAAATTACTTACCCTCTCACTGTTACCATGGAAGAGTGATCTTGTCACCTTGCCCAATAAATAAGAGTTATATGTCTGTATTGATTCAAAATTAAATGATTTTGAACCAAATTGTATGACAAGATATCTAGAAATTGTTATATGGTATCCTCATAATTTCAATTGTCAAATGTGTAACACAAGAAGATGGACTTCTATAATTGTGAGGAATAATAATGGAGATTTGGCTTTTATCTATAGGGCATGGTTTAGTGCTATGAGTTCAGAGATGGCCTAAAAACAAGCCCCGATCATTGCTTTGAAACTTTGTAATGATGAAAATTGCATGCTAACAATCTTTGAAATTGAGGCTTACATGATTATTGATTATGTGTAGAAAGGGAGAGCTTGTCCTTGGAGGCGAGTTCCTTTTATCCGCGTTCTTTAAGAAATGGTTGCGGATTGGTATAGCAATCATAACTCGAACAAGGTGAAATGACTGGCTAGAGAGATTGGTCTCTAAAGTAGAGAATGAGAGGAGCTTGTGATGTATAGATACCCTTATCTCCTCCCCAGACACATTAAGGGTCTTCTCTAGTTGGAAGCTACATGTACACCTTATATTAGAAAATCTAGAATAGATACAGAGTTTGGATAGTGTTTTTTATTTTTGTTTTTATTGGACCAGGTTCTTAGTGTGTTCTAAGTCCTGGGTTTTTGCTGTTGTATATGTGGGTGCTATAAGTATAGTTTTTCTTTTCTATTTTGGTTGTGACCTTGTGGCGGGTCATAAATTGCTTCCTAATTTTGAGCCTTTTTTGATCTATTTTCTAGTTGGCCTGCTATGAGGAGGGTAGGATGAATAAAATCTACTCACGAATTAATTAAAAAATCAAATGGTTCCAGATAGGCAACTTTTTGGATTCTAAAAATGCATTTCCCATTTATGTGCCCTACACAATAGTGACATACAAAATTTTTGTTTGAGTCATTGAGCTCTAGCTTCTTCATATTTATGTTATATACACTTGTCTTAAGGTCCTATATATACCATAATACATTGAGGCAATTCCATAGAATATCCCATGTCTTGAGGTAGAAATCAACCATTCTCTATTAGATACTCAAAATTGTTCTTGTCCAAACAAGATACATATATAATTTTATATTTATGGTAGGTACATAATAGCAACTCTTCAAATTCACTAAAAGGACACTAGGAAGAGATACAATATAGTTTCCTACAAGTATGGAAGTAACTCTTTCTCTATTAGAAACTCATAGATCGATCTCTCTCTTTAGTATGGTTTTACTTATTTTTAGATCTTGCATACTAGATCATATCTGAGATCTACATCTGGTATAACACAAGACGAAGAAGTAGACAAGTTTAACTCTATAACATATATATGTAACAGAAGTGGATATCTCCATCCCCTTCTTCTTCTTCTTCTTATCCTTCAAACCCTCAACCTAAAAAAGGTAATTTCTTTTCCAATGTCCACATGGATGATAGATGAAAATTGCCTTCTTTGCCTACCCATCCTTTAGAATTAAGTTTACAAGACTTGGGCCCTTGGATAGCTTTAGAACTCTTATTAGATTTAACTTTTCCATTTGACTTTCCCTTTCCTTTGTTGACCATCAACATAGACTTTCACCTATCTCTCTTCAAATGAGTCATAATTTCTCAAAATGCCAAGAAACTCTGACAACGGTTAAACAAAATTGTTTATTTTGTAGTTAATGGAAAATTGAATGTAAGATTCTAACAATGATTGCAAGATTACATACATGGACAACTCTTGTACTAAAAGGATTCCTAGTCTCTCTATGATATCCTCATACCCAATCAACTTGAGTACATGTGACCCAACTGGATCACCTTCAATCATGTTGCACTTTAATATGGCCTTGGTGACAACATACCTCTCTTTCCTTTCTTATTCTTGGAACATATTCCTAAATTTTTTGGAAATCTCTATATCCAACATGTTCTCATGTTGATTTCTAAGATCATGACTCATCAAGTATAGCATGAGGCACTTGATGTCAATGATGTCATCAATATGCTTACGATAAGCTTCTCTTTCCACTTAAGGTGCATTTTGAGCTAGTTCCTCTAGTTTTGGTGTTTCTAGGACATATATTATACACCCAGTGAGAATAATTCTCAATGTCTTGTACCTATCTTGGAATTTATTGCCATTCAATATTTTTTTGTCGAAGACAAATCACAATAAAAAGTTGTCATGTGCTTTCCATTAGATCTAGCAAAAAGAATATTTGCATGAGTAAACAATTTTATTTGATAGTTAATTTGTTTTGAAGATATTAATTTGGAACTTAATTAATATCACTCCAACTATTATGATCAATTACTAGTTGTTACTACTAATTAACAATATTACAATGAGTAATCTTCAAGTGAACAAAGATCCATTATACATTAAGTTGTGAGTCAACTTTGAATCATCACTCACAACTTAAATATTTAGGTAGATAATAATTACCAACTACTTCAAATGCAACTTTTTGATAGATGGTTTCACAAACATATAATCTTATGAAGCATATCCCATATTTATTCCTCTAGGTTCTAAATCCTATTAAGAGCACCAAGTAAAGTCCAATCCCAAGGACATGACAATAAAATATGCATCGTAATTTGGTAGACCGAGATACTTATTGCCACACTTCCCTATGATAGATGGTACACCATACTTTGGTGCGACTACACTTAGTCGGTCAATATTTAATTCTTATTGCACAATGGAAGGCTTAAACTTATATGTTGTAGATGGAATAAAAATAATCTCAATAATTTATTAAGAGGTTATGTGTCTCCCATATATAGGAATCATGGGATACATGACTTCACTTAAGTAGATAAATGGATTGTCACTTAACTGTATTTATATAATAATAACAATGCATATACAATAGGTCTAATTCCAATTAACTAATAAACCAATTATACTAACACTCCCCCTCATGCTGGAGAGCATACATTGTGTAGTCATGACTTGGAACCCATATATTGAAAAATGATAGAGGGAGTGGGTTTGTTAGGACATCAACAATTTGATCACCAATGAATATGTGAGGAGTAACGTTTTGTATGATTTGGTCATGTCCCATAAGAAAGGTCAATGAAGCACAATGTGTTTTGTACACTCATGAAATACTGGATTATTGGTAATGTTGATAGCAGCTTACTTGTCACAATATAGGAGAGCTAGAGACTGAACAAAAATTCTAAATTGAGTTAGAATGGATCATATTCACTATATGTCACAATATGCATGTGCCATAGCATGGTATTTAGCTTCACAACTAGAGTGAGTAACCATATATTACTTTTTAATTCTCCATGGCACTAGATGATTGCCTAACATAAAACAAAATACAAAGGTGGACTTGTGATCTTTAGCATCTCTTTCCCAATTTGCATTCAAATATATATAATTAGTAATGATCTTCTCTTTGGGATGCTTGTAGGATCAACCTCTTCATGGGTCACTCTTGAGATAGAGAGGAACGCATGCAATGATGCACTCATGATGTTAGAGAGGTTCAATCCTATGATGATTGGAAATTCCAAACATATAGGTTATGTTAGGTAGAGTCATTTTCAAATAGATAAATTTACAAATACACAATGATACAATTCTAGATCTAAAAATAGCTCCCTTTCAAGAGGGGCCTTTGTGTGATAATTCATTGCAGTGGATATGGGTTTAGCATCTTTATTCCAATCTCTTGAAATAAATTCAACGCATAACACCTTTGGTACAACCTGATCCACATGTAGGAGCAAACAACCTTTATCCCGAGCAAGTATCACAAATTGCCCAAGTCCTTTGTATGGAAATGGGCTTGTAGTGTTTTTTTAGTTTGCTGATGCCAATTTCTATCACTTCCTATTATCACAATGTCATCAATATAGAAAGAAAGGAGAGTGTACCTTCTTGAGGACTTTGACAATAATAATGAATGATATGTTATAGATATCTAAAAACCCAATTTCTCAAGGATTACACTAACTTTATTGAACCAAAATCTTGGGGATTGCTTAAGTCAATATAAAGATTGTCTTAGGTGACAATGTTTACTCAAAGTCCCCCCCCCCCCCTCAACAACAAATCAAGTAGGTTGCTGCATATAGACTTCTTCTAGAAGATCCCAATGTAAAAGGAATTCTCAATTTCAAGATAAAATGTGGATGGTCAAAATGAGCTTCCAAGTAAAAAAAAATGTAGACTGAAGCAATCCTTGTCACGGGAGAGAATGTCTCAAAATGATATCCATTGAATATTTGAGTAAACCCTTAGCAACTAGTTGCACCTTTAGTCTCTCGATAAAGCCAACCAAGTGATCCTTTACTGAGAAAACCCAACAACATCCAATAGTGTTCTTGCCTGGTAGTGGATCAAATAGATCCCAAGTATGCTTTTCATGCAGATGGAAGGTTCCCACCTAGAGTGGATTGATAATGTAATGATAGTCGCCAAACTGAAAAACAAATCATTACTAATTAAGCAAAATAAACATAAACAACAGATTAAGAAAAATGACTAAAATTTAAAACCATTTTACAAGGAGATCCTTGTCCAGAAAACTTTTACTGAAAGATCCAAAACTCGTCACGATTTACATTGTACAACATTGTTTCATCTCATTTCGAGGACAACATATCACAGTTGCTATATCAAAACACATACTAGAGCAACATAGAACCTCGAGGCATTCAAGCCAAAATCTCATATTATTCATGAAACCAGTACGAACCAACTCCAAGGACCTGAGAGTACAGAGACGACACATAGGACTTCTATTTACAAGACTTGACAGACAATACACTCAACCTGAGTTGTCACTGTTGTCCCTGCTGCTGTTGTTCTTTCTCTGCAGTACGGTCTCAATCCCCCTCGTGCACGTCCACCTAAAAAAATGTGGATCCCATGGGGCGACACAATTGTCCCAGCGAGAGATATAACTCTCTACCAACAATGTTATTATCACATTTAAATAGTATTAAACTGAGCAGAGGATAAGCAGTTTAGAACATTCTCATATTTTAAAGCATTGCAGCTATCTATGATAGAGAAGTAAATCATCTATTCACTTTATAAGGAATATGAAGAACATTTATATCATTTACCCATCATACTATATAAACATCTCAAGCTTATCCTATAATGCTCATTATCATGGTATGTCATCTATGAATCATTCTCATTTCTATCTGTTGGCCTCAGCCAATCTGCTAGTCAGGTGTTGGATTATACCATTCATGTGAATTTACATCATCATAATCAGTTCCAGGTATTGGCTTTGCCAATCTTGTACAACTATTCCTGGCATTGGACTATGCCAATCATGTATAACTACTATAGGCTTCATGCCTCTACCAGGTATTGGGTTATTACCAATCATGTGATTATTATAGGCTTCATGCCTCTGCCAGGTATTGGGTTTTTACCAATCCTATTATTATTATAGGCTTCATGCCTCTGCCAGGTATTGGGTTATTACCAATCATGTTATTATAGGCTTTATGCCTCTGCCAGGTATTGGGTTATTACCAATCATGTTATTATAGGCTTCATGCCTCTTCCAGGTATTGGGTTATTACCAATCCTATTATTATAGGCTTCATGCCTCTGCCAGGTATTGGGTTATTACCAATCCTGTTATTATAGGCTTCATGCCTCTGCCAGGTATTGGGTTATTACCAATCTTGTTATTATAGGCTTCATGCCTCTTCTAGGTATTGGGTTATTACCAATCCTGTTATTATAGGCTTCATGCCTCTTCCAGGTATTGGGTTATTACCAATCCTGTTATTATAGGCTTCATGCCTCTTCCAGGTATTGGGTTATTACCAATCCTGTTATTATAGGCTTCATGCCTCTGATAGGTATTGGGATATTACCAATCCTGTTAGTATAGGTTTCATGCCTCTGCCAGGTATTGGGTTATTACCAATCCTATTATTATAGGCTTCATGCCTCTGCCAGGTATTGGGCTATTACCAATCCTGTTATTATAGGCTTCATGCCTCTGCCAGGTATTGGGTTATTACCAATCCTGTTATTATAGGCTTCATGCCTCTGCCAGGTATTGGGTTATTACCAATCCTATTATTATAGGCTTCATGCCTCTGCCAGGTATTGGGTTATACCAATCCTGTTATTATAGGCTTCATGCCTCTTCCAGGTATTAGACTTTAACCAATCTTGATTACACAGCCAGGCTGTGGACTCTAACCACTCCTGATTACACAGCCAGGCAGTGGACTCTAACCACTCCTGATTACACAGCCAGGAAGTGCACTCTAACCACTCCTGATTACACAACCAGGCAGTGACATCTAACCACTCATGATTACATAGCCAGGCAATGGACTCTAACCACTCCTATTTACACATCCAGGCAGTGGACTCTAACCACTCCTGATTACACTTCACTATTACTAGGCATTACCTTGGCAAAGCCATCATACTCATCCACATTCTTTATATAATACAAGTATTCCTCATGTCTCATTTTAACATATTCAGAGCACCATAGCCCTTATTTTGGCTATGACTATAATGCATGTGTGACCAAGATTTCATTATTATCTTTGTAACCATTTATTATTATTATTATTATGTTACAGGGTTCCCATTTACCTAGTTTATTTTAAACATTACCCATTCTTACATCAATCTCTAGATCAATATCTTGTCACCTCTCATTAGACAACAACTAATCAGATGGCTCATAAGGCCATTAAACATCTTGTCAGCTCTCACTAGGCAACAACTATTCACATGGCTCACAAGGCCATTAAACATCTTGTCACCTCTCACTAGGAAACAACTATTAGGGTTAGGGTTTCCCTTTATTTCCGAATAGGGTTTCAAGTTCATATTATTAATTCAAACCCTAATTCATTGCTCCACACATCTAGGAGCATACATTGATATCATAAGTATTCAATTATACTTATTTATTCTCATCTTTTATCATTAAATGATAATCAACACAAAGTATGAGTTTCTCTCTCATCCTCTCTAGGATATTGATTGCATCATACTTTATTATATTGGCTTAACCCTTTCTCATGGTATGTTAGCCTACACTTATAAAAGTGCATTACATATCAATTTAACAATTGACATGACACACTTCATGTGAATCAAGGTGAATCAAGGTGCATCAACCTTGAGGTGAATCAAGGTGCATCAACCTTGAGGTGCTAGATGTAGTATTGATCATGCCTTGATGTATTACTTCCCTCAATACTTTCAACTTACTTAAGTTCATCAACTTATCTTGTATTAGGGTATATCCCATCCTAATACTTAATGCACTAGCCCATCACATTTATCATGTAGTGTATTGGCCATAAGTCACACATTTGAATTACCCAACTATCATCAATGATATGGGCTCATCTCGGGTTAAGGCATTGTTAATATAAGGTTGTCCATTATCAACCACTCTAGGTGTTTCACATATCAAGGTATTAGCCACACCATTACTTGGTGTTTCACTCATCACTCCTAAGAGTGTCTTTGCCTCACCTTTACAAGGTGTCTCGGGTTAGAAGTGTGCATATGTTCACCATATCGGGTTGTAAGTATATGAGCACTCACCATATCGGGCTAGAAGTATATACACACCATTCATATCAGGATAGAGGTGTTTATATGTGTTACCCATATCGTGCATGAGGTATTAAACCATCACCATGTTGGGCTAGTCATCAACTAAGGTTGTGTATTGGGCTACCATATCGTGCAATAGCATTTTCTATTCTTTACTCATAACAGGTTACCCAAATTAGGGTTTCTTGTCAACTTATAAGTATTCATTTAACCTTGTATCATTCATGGAGTCTATAATAGACTTCCTATCGTGCAAGAGGTGTATACTACACCCCCATATCGTGCAATAAGGTATACAATCATATCCATATCATTTTAGTGAAGTAGGTACATCATCATATCGGGTTAGAGGTGCTTGCTTATGTGCTTGTACCCGATATCACTTTTATAAAGTGATACCATCATATTCAATCTCTAGAACTTAGTTATAACTGTTATAGTTCATGAAAAAAGGTCTACGAAACTACTAGAACTCATAATTTCATCAACTATTTCAGGAAATTTCGGAATTAAAAGTTATTCATTAAGTATAGAAATTTAGATGATGAATAATAACATGATTGAGTTCAAGTTATATAACCCGCCTTAAGAACCAATTCAAAGCTCCAAGATCCAAAGATCCACGTTACTAAGGTTGAAGATGACTTATAAAAAGTCCAAGGCTCGATCACAACTCCTTCATATACAAGGAATCACCATGGATAAGCAATTGGTGAAGAAGAAAAGAAAGGAAGATCAAAACCTTAACATCATGCTTCAATCCAAGGTTGAAGATGATCATGGCCTCACCTTAGGGTCAACTATGAGCTACTATTTGCTCCTTAGCACACTTGCACGATACCATACTGATCTTGCACGATATGCCACCACCCATGCACGATATGACACTCACTTGCACGATATGCCACTCAAACCACTCCACTATGCCCGATATCACCTACTTGGGCGAGATGATCCTGCCATGGGTGATATCCTAAGGCCCATGCACGATACCACAGAATCCCTTCACGATATGGGAGCTATATGCACGATACCTTAGGGTAGGAGGGTGGTAAGGGTCGCAAAATTGCACCAAGAGGTGAAACTAGGGGTATATATACTTATTGCACATGATGGGAGGTAAAAATGAGGTGTCATTATTTTGAACTAGTAGGTGCCATGTGTCCATGCATGGGTGACACGTGTCCATGCATGCATCATCATTTATCTTGTATTTAAAAATAGTTGAGGATCATCTAGAGATGCAAATTCGTCCTTTACTTATCTCTTTGAATAAGATATATCAACAAAATCACCACTTTATTCACAACTCATCACAACTTTGCTAAGGAAGTTGTAACCCAACACACCTCACCTCCTTGAGGTGATTTGCACGATATGAACTTTTCCAAGAGTCCAAAAAACGATATGGGATACCTCATTGGGCTCCTTGGAGGATAGGCACTCATATATAAGCTTTTTAACTTGATACAACTCAAGTTAAGCTTTCATATTCAACCATTTTCTTGGTCATTTCATCACCAAGATTACCATTATTCATAATTGATCCAAACATGGTGTCTCATTCTTTATATCTCCTCTACATGATTCTAGGAGGGAGTAGGGACACTCTAGAGGTGGTAATTTTCATATCAACCCCACATTTTGGGTAAATTACAATTTGTACTAAAATTGGTGCACAAGTCACCAACATTATTCAAACAAGTTCAAACTTGTAATTTAAGCTTTCCACAAGACACCAACTTGCATAATTCTCTCTATAATGATGCTAAAACACATGAGTCATGTTAAACATGTGACATTTTGCAATATAGACCCTCATCTTGGGTAAATTGCACTTTGGTCCAAAATAAAGGAAAATTGCTCAAACATCATTCAATCGGGACCAAACTTGAAACATGAGTGTGTCACATAATAACAAAGCACCTAAGAGGATTATATTAAAGTTATAAGCAACTTTATTAGCCAAAACAAATATGGTTACCTCATAACCCAAGTCAGGGTCGTTACAGATAACCTCCCATTTTGTGATGTTATCTTACTATTTTTTCTCAGTTTTCCATACTCATTCTTAAATAAATTACACACAATATTTAATTTTCCACTCTTTTGTAAATATATAATTAGCCTAACTTTTCCCCTTTCATTCTTACAGAAAAATACAAAAAAAATTACAATAGTTCCAAATGGCCCCAAGACCGAATGGACACCAAACGGTCCCAAGACCAAATGGACGCCAAACAGTCCCAAGACCGAATGCACGCCAAACGGTCCCAAGACCGAATGGACACCAAACGGTCCCAAGAACGAATGAAGCCAAATAGTCCCAAGACCGTATGAAGCCACACGGTCCCAAGACCGAATAAAGACAAATGGTTTCCAAACCGAGAGAGTCCAAACGGTTTTCAAACCGAGAGAGAGTCCAAATGGTCTTCACGACCATTTGGGCCCAAACCTCCCAAACCATTTGAGTCTCACTCAAAGCCTATAAATAAGACCCGAGGGGTCCTCACAAGGGATCAAAGTTTTTCAGACGTCCAAAGGCTGCCTCTATTGTTCCAGAGCTATTCCATCCTTCGTCCACTGCCCCGAGGCTGCTGGTCTAAGATCCATACTCCATCCCCAAGCTGCTTTCTCTCTCATTGACAAAGAAGGTGGGAAGAGGAGGATTCATCATCAAGCAAGCTATGAAGTGTGAAGATCGTTGCTCTCTCTCTCTCCCAGGGGTTGACCTTCCTCCCTCCTTCATGGAGATGATGCTCTCTCTCTCTTCTTGCCCCCTTCCCTGTCCTTGCCATGGGCGAGTAGCCTTATACACTAGAGTGCGGGGAGTAGCACCGCTACCCATGTTTTCATTTCATGCAATGTAATTCATAAGTTTGCAATAGAGATATACTTTCTTTTCAGTTCGACATCAATCGTTTAATGAATGCTTCTTGCTTGATCACCAACTTGTGTTACCTATTATCTTTTAGTATGAATTGTCTATGTTTGTACTATCAGATTCAAATCTCGATTGAATGTTGGTTCTTGATGCATGTAGACACCATGCATCTATTTCGGTATCTAGGAGTGTTTTTCAAGAATTAGAGTAAACTCACTTCCATTGTTGTACTTCCATGCTATGAAATGGAATCAGTTGACGTATGAAAGTATAACCTTGATAAGTCGAGGAACACACTTTGTGAAGGGAATGATGCAAAGCAAGTGACCAATCGTTTGAGGATGGCTGGCATTGCAACATTCCCACACTTCTTGTAGTTAGTTCTCCGAAAGGAAACTAAATCTACAAAGATACTAACTGTTTAGACTCTTTTTGCAGGTTATGTTACTATGTTGCATGTTTTGATCCATGTGTAGTGGTGGTGAAAGCCGATCACATCCTAGTGGTTCCTTAATATTGTTTACAACCTTAAATTTTACCTTCTTTCTTACTTTTACTTTACTTTCACTTAGTTTAAACAACCAAACCAACTCTTTGATCTAAATACCAATTGTTAAGGAGTTAAGTGAAATTCCAACATTTTCTATCTTGTTGATCTCAACAAGACTATTGTCCTATGGATTCGACCCTTAACTATACTACGATAAGACTTCCACGTATCCTAGCATACGTGGGTGGAGTTTTTAATCTAGTATAAGTAAGGCTAAACCTGGAGATTTGTTATCTTTAGGATTTTTAGTGGTGCACGCAATTCCACGCAAGTGGAAGCTCCATCAAAAATTGGCGTCGTTGCTGGGGACAACGGAATGTTTTAATTTCATTTATCATCTTGTTTTTTGGTTAGGGTTTTACACTTTTTCTTTAATATTACTCCATACTCTCTTGATTTCATCACATCTCCCGCATCATCTGAAAAGTGTGCTTCTTCCTCTACTCAGGTAGAAGACGCATATGCAACCAACACATAATCTCGGATTCTCCCCTGATCCAGAGTACGACTCTGAGGTAGAGAGACGTTTCCACCTCCGCATTAGACTTAATCGTCAAAGAGCCAGACAAATGGCCGAAGATCAACGCCAAGCTGCACTAGTGATGGAAAGGGTCAACGCTGCCATAGCAGCCCAGTGAGCACAACTCATTGCCGACACGCGTGCCCAAGTTCAAGCTGAAGTACGGGCTGAAGAACAAGCCCGCATCTATGCCGAGAATGAAGTAGCTAAGGCTGCCGCGCAACTGTTGATAAGAAGCAAGCAACTAAGGGACTACGTTATCCCCAAGAACTATGAAGACAACCATCCAGTCCAACCACCACTCATCGACACACCTAATTTTGAGATTAGGACACAATGGATCCAAATAATGTAGGGGATCTCATTCTCTGGAAGTGCCGGAGATGACTGCATGGACTATTTGAAGAGGTTTAAGGCTCTTTGCAGGCTAGTACCACAAGCTGGAACAACCATGGACGTAGTCATGCTTAGACTCTTCAATTTCACCTTGTCTGGAAGAGCACTAAGCTGGTACAATTCTTTGGACGGGGAGCCATTCACCACCTGGGCTCCCTTAGAAGAGAAATTCTTAGAGAAATTCTTCCCACCTTCACTAACCTACCAAATCAAAGGGCAAATCAACCAATTCCTTCAACTACCGGGAGAGTCACTGGCTGACTCATGGGAAAGGTTCAAAGAACTCTTGAGGAAATGCCCCCACCATGGAATCTTGCAAAATCAACTCATAGAAACTTTTTACAGGGGAGTAAGTGATGAAATTAAAAAGTTCTTAGATTCCTCATATGGAGGAAACTTTATGAGACAAAACTACGAAGACGCCTGGAGAATCATCACTCTCGGAGCAGAAAATCAATCCAACTGGGGGAGGGCGACCACAGGAGGAGTTCTAAAGGTTTGTAAAGATGAAGAATCTACAGAAATGAAAGCTATAGCTGAAGCTTTGAAAACCATAGCCAACAAACAATAAGCCCTCGAAGCATCATTTGGGGAATATGATAGAAAGAAGAACTCCCAACAAGCTAAAGCTGCAACAGGATCTTGCGAGGCCTGTCATGCATCAGATCATCCCACATTGTCTTGTGGTCTTCTGTATAATGTAATGATGGATTTGCAACCACCCCAACTGTAGTATGAGCCGATCAATGAACACCATGAGGATCAAATGCCAGAACAAGTAAATTCTATTCATTCCATACCAGGACAAGCTTACTACAATCCAAATCAACCGTGAAATCATCCTGGCTTTCAATATGGAAATCTTGCGGAGACTGCTAACCCGCAACATCAAACACAAGGCGGATCTCCCAACAGACTACCACCTGGATTTCAAAGAAACTACAATCATAATCAAGGGAATCTTAGGAACAATTTCCAGAGATCCAACTACCAAATAAATTCCTTTGCATACTACCAGTATACTCATCCTCCTCGGCACCCGCAATTACAACAAACTTAGCTGCAACAGCCACAACAACCTCAGTTTCCAGCACCCCAACAACAACCACTTCAAGGGCAGCAACAACTTACTCAATTTTAACAGAAGAATGCCCCACCACAGCAGACTGATGAACTACCCTTGAGAAGTCAAATGTTGCAATCATAGAAAACTATGTTGGCTAACCAGAAAGCCCAACAAAAAGCTGTGGAAACTCAGTTAGCATAGATAGCAGCTCAGCTAAAACCTCCAGTAGGCACTTTCGCTGGCCAACCAGAAGAAAACCCAAGACACGACCAACATAGACCAGAACAATTAAACGCTGTCACAACACGGTCTGGTCGTGCTCTCGTTGAAGCCATCTCGGTAAATCAAGAAGACATGGATGTAACTGAAATCATCCCAACAGAAGAATTAGGTTAAGATGCTGAAGGGAGGAAAGAAAAGGAACAAGGTTCCAAAGAACCAGAAGTTCCAAAATATAAGCCAAGGATACCCTATCCTGGCGGGCTAAAGGAAACCATACTAGACTCTAGATTCCAGAAATTTAAAGAGGCAATGAAGAAACTTTATGTCGATATTCCTTTTCTCAACACCTTATCTGAAATCCCAGCCTGGTCCAAATATCTGAAGACTTTATTGTCAAAGAAATAGATGACAGAAGAGCATGAAACTGTCAAGCTATCCCAAACCACTTCTGACATCATTTTGAATAAAATGCCGAAAAAGAAGAAGGACCCTGGCTCCTTTGGCATATAATGCTCTATTGGGAACTCTTCTTGTAAAAAGGGATTGGCCAACTTGGGAGCCAGCATTTCAATTATGCCATTTTTCATGTGCAAAAGATTAGGGTTCACTGACTTGTTGCCTATAGCAATGACCATCCAGCTCGCCGACTCCACCATTACTGCACCCCTGGGAATCATTGAAGATATTCCAGTAAGAGTGGGGAGGGAATCTTATGTCCCTTGTGATTTTGTCATTATGGATATAAAAGAAGACCTAATGTACCCGATAATTTTCAGTAGACCTTTCCTCGCCACAGCTAGATCATTAATTGATGTCGAGGCTGGCACAATTACATTGAGGCTAGGTAAAGAAACTATTCAGTTTAGGGTTTTCAACAGCCTGAAGAGCCCTAGTATCCATGAAGAGGTTTTTCTGCTTGAAGCTATTGATAAAATGTCTCAACTCAAGCAAGCAAATCCAGAACCAGCAGATGCCCTAAAGGACGCTCTAATAAACTCAGAAGCTAAATTTTTGACCAACGAGTTAGTTCAGCAATGCCTACAGTACTTGGAGCAGGCTGAAAAAGCCCCAGAATCCACTTTTGAAGACCTGAAATCAGTTTCCATATTAGAGACAACAGAAGTACCCAAAGCCCGGAAATGAAAACTCTACCAACTAGGCTCAAACATGTCTTCCTAGATGAAGGAAAATTATGTCCAGTTATCATTAGTTCCTCTTTGAATGACGATCAGGAAGAGAGACTTACTGAATTAAGAAAGCACAAGAAAGCAATTGGGTACAAGATGACTAACCTAATAGGCATTAACCCAACACTATGCATGCATCTATTACCCATGATAGAAGAGTTCAAACCCTCGAGGGAGCACCAGAGAAAATTGAACCCAAACCTAAAAGAGGTAGTTCATCTCGAAGTTCTTAAACTCTTAAAAGCGGGTATCATCTATCCAATTTCTAACTCTCAGTGGGTTAGTCCTATCCAAGTGGTCCCTAAAAAGGGGGGGGACCATTGTTGTCTTAAATGATAAGAATGAGCTAGTACCTACAAGGACCGTTAGTGGTTGGAGAATGTGCATAGATTATAGAAAACTAAACAAATCAACAAGGAAAGACCATTTTCCCTTATCCTTCCTTGACGAAGTCCTTGAGCGGCTAGCCCACCAAATTTTTTTCTGCAACCTTGACAGATATTCTGGGTTTTACCAAATCCCAATTCACCCCGAAGACCAAGAAAAAATGACATTTACTTGTCGTTTCAGAACGTATGCCTTCAGAAGGATGCCCTTCGGGCTATGCAATGCACCCGCAACCTTCCATAGGTGCATGACTGCTATCTTCGCGGGTCTAACTGAAACAATTATGGAGGTGTTTATGGACGAATTTTCAGTATACGGAGATTCCTTTGACAACAGTCTGCTCAACCTAAGTAAAGTCCTACAGAGATGCGAGGAAACAAAGCTTATCCTAAATTGGGAAAAATGTCACTTTATGGTGACTGAAGGTGTTGTCCTTGGACATCGAGTAAGCGAAAGAGGAATCAAAGTAGACAAGGAGAAAATTGATGTCATCTCAAAGTTGTCACTGCCCAAAGACATAAAGGGAGTATGAGCCTTCTTGGGTCATGCCGAGTTCTACCGAAGATTTATCAAAGAATTCTCAAAAATAGCAAAACCTATGACGTACCTATTGACTAAGGATGTTGATTTCAACTTTGACTAGGAATGCCTGCACAACTTCACAACTTTGAAGAATGCTTTAATCTCCGCACCCATTCTACGAGTACCTGACTGGTCATAACCGTTTGAAATAATGTGTGACGCTAGTGATTATGCTATAAGGGCTGTGCTGGGGCAGAGAATAGACAAAAAACCATATGTAATATACTACGCATCCAAGACGTTAGATGAGGCGCAAAAGAATTATACTACTACTGAAAAGGAATTCTTAGCCGTCATCTACGCTTTCAAAAAATTTCATTCGTATCTAATTGGATCAAAGGTCATCGTATATACAGACCACTCCGCCATCAAATATCTTATTCAGAAACATGATGCAAAACCCAGACTCATCCGCTGGGTATTAATGCTACAAGAATTTGATCTTGAAATAATAGACAAAAGTGGAGTGGAAAACGTCGTTGCTGATCATCTCAGCCGCATTGAAGTTGAGGATGATGATAAAGTACCTATCCGAGACTCCCTCCCTGACGACCAGCTTATGAAAATCACCACCGGATTCCTCTGGTATGCCGACATAGTAAACTATCTGGCTACAGGAATCATCCATCCCTCCACCACTCACCACGATAAAAATAAAATTTTCCATGACGTTAAACAATATTACTGGGATGAACCCTATCTTTTTCGTCTATGTGCAGACGGACTTTTCCGTCGCTGCATACCAGAAGAAGAAATCACTCCTGTCTTAGAGCATTGTCATTCTGGCCCCACTGGGGGACACATGAGTTCGAAAAAGACCGCTCTGAAAGTTCTACAATCAGGTTTCTTTTGTCCAACAATAGCAAGAGATTCCTATCATTTTGTAAGATCGTGCAATAAATGGCAGCTTTTGGGCGGTATAACTAAAAGGAATGAAATGCCCCTCACCTTGTGGCAAGAAATTGAACTTTTTGATGTTTGGGGAATAGACTACATGGGTCCCTTCCTCTCATCCTATGGATTTTCTTACATATTGGTCGATGTGGATTATGTCTCAAAATGGATAGAAGCTATACCCACCAAATCCAGCGACTCAAAGCCAGTCATCAAAATGTTCAAAGACATCATTTTCCCCAGATTCAACATCCCCCAAACTATCATATCAGACGGTGGGAACCACTTTCTGGAAAGAAGCTTCAAAGCTCTCCTAAAAAAATATGAAGTCAACCATAAGGTTGCCACACCTTACCATCCACAAATTAGTGACCAAGTTGAAGTTTCGAACAGACAACTGAAAGCAATTTTAGAGAAAACAGTCAATAGACATCGTACCGATTGGTCCACCAAGCTTCCCGATGCCCTTTGGGCTTACCGCACAGCTTATAAAACACCGATTGGAACAACCCCATTTTGACTAGTGTATGGGAAATCATGCCATCTTCTAGTTGAGCTGGAACATAAGGCCTGGTGGGCCATTAAACAACTAAATTTTGATTTTAAAAGTGCTGGCAAATACAGACAACTCCAGTTACAAGAACTTGAGGAGCTTAGAATGACAACCTACCATAGTGCCAGAATCTATAAAGAAAAGACCAAGATGTGGCACGATGGCCATCTCAAAAGGAAAGACATCGCTATCGGAGATAAGGTCCTCCTCTACAATTCCAGACTTAAAATTTTCCTGGAAAGCTCCCCACGAAGTGGTCTGGCCCATTCACTATTAAACACATATACCCCACCAGAGCAGTCATCATCCTTGACAATAATGGGGGAGAACGGACCGTTAATGGCCATAGATTAAAGAGATACTACACACCCACAGAAAAAATACCAAGACAGACTATCGAGATCCACGATCCCTCAGCATCAACATAACCAACCCGGATTTCTGTCGGGCCAACGACGTAAAATCCAGGCGCTACTTGAGAGGCAACCCAAGATCTGACTATCATCTTTTCATTTTATTTTCTGCCTAGTTTTGTTAATTGTTCTAGTCTTTTAATTGTCTACCGTAGTTTTATCACCTTTAACCTGACAATATAAAAATTTACATAAATAACCAAAACAAACATAAAAATATAAAAATAAAAAACCTAAACCATCTTATCCTAAACGATCTTAAACCGTTTGGGCCTCACGGTCTTAAACTGTTTGGGCCTCACGGTCTTAAAAACCATTTGGACCTTTCGGTCTTGAAACCGTTTGGTGCCCAAATGGTTTCAAAACCATTTGATCCCAAATGACCTTGAAACCGTTTGGAGCCCAAACGGTCTCGAAACCGTTTCGAGCCCAAACGGTATCGAAACCGTTTGACCCTGGGAATTTGTATCGTCACCCTCAAATGTTATCCAAAAATTACCAAATTTTATATTATGACTTATTTTGAGGTGTAGAATCCAAATATGAAATTAGTTTTGCCTTTTGAGAATCTTTAATGTGTTAAATAATTCAAAACACATTTTATCTTTCCTCTTTTATTTATGACTCTATGATTATACAAAACTTATAAAACTTCACCCACAAGTCATATTAAGTATAGTGGATACAAATTTTTTATTATTTCAATTTTTTGAAATTGTTTATTATTTTAAATAATGAGTTTAAAGTTTTGCATACTTTCTCTCTCCTAAATTTATCTTCGCATCAAATATTTTCCAAATTGATTCAAAATTCATCCAAAGGTCTATTTTAACATGTAGAATACGAATTTGCATTATTTTATTATTTTGAATAATTTATTATTTTATTTAATACATTTAAATTTTATCACTTATTTTATCCTTTTAATTTATTAGAGGCATCTAGAAACCTTCTAAAAATATAAAACTTGGTCTATAAGTAATATTAAACATTTGGAACACGATTTTGCCATTAATTAATTTTTTTCAACATATATTTAATATTTTTGGTCTTTAAGTAATTTTCACTCTCCTGAATAAAATAAAATATTAAACATTGACCAAATTAAATGCAAATTTTCCCAAAGGCTTATTTTTATGTTTAGATTACGAATCTGGAGTTACTTTTCTAATTGAGGGCATTAAATATTTTATCTCTCTTTCTTGACTTATTTCCCATTATCTTGTATTAAAGGCATTATGTATGTAATTATTATCCAAATTAGATGATACTTGGCCATTAAGCAACTTTTAAGTCAAGAAAACGAAATTGATATATTTATTATCCAAATTATCTTCTTGGGTTTCTATTTAGGATTTTTGGATCAATATATTCCTCATTATCTTCTTTTACCCAAAATATTCCATATTATCCCCAATTATTGCATTTATCATCTCCTTTATTTATATTTCGGGATTTTCTTTCTTTTTCATATTCTAAAAAGCACTAAAAAGTTATAGGACGAATTATTTTATTAAATTTATTACTTAAGTAGACATTTTACATATTAAACCCATTACTAAGCTTTCACTGAGGTATTTGTGCATAAAACCCAAATATTGGAATAAAAGGTGAACATATGTTCATTAGACCATTTTTTTTTAAGTTAAACAGACAAATTTCATTATGGAGGAGGCATACGACATCTACATGAGGAGAAAAATAAACTAAAGGACCACAAAAAGATCAAGAACACATACAAACCACCACAAAAACTCATATCGGAATTTGATAAGAACAATGATGTATAGATCCCTCTTCTCCTTCGCTGGCTATCACAGCTTTCTATGAGGAATAACTTCAACATGAGTATGTATATGTGGTAGAGTATCTGTGCTAGATCAGTGTTCCAAAAGGATATTGTCCCCACACTTGCTGCCATACAACACCACAACAAAATTGACCGAGAAAGAGAAATCTACTACGAGAAGAGACAGAAGCGCTGATTAACAACAAGATAGACAAAATAAGAGACCAACCTAATCTCAATAGAAAGCAAGTAAAAGAGAAAGGAGGTAGGAAACTCGTTGCAACCGGGCTCCACGACAGGGAGGAAGAAGACCGCTGCCTCCAAAGACAACACGACCGCGCGCCTCCCAAAGAAGAGACCCTGCTGAAGACGGGCGAGAAAAGGCTGAGGGGGAGCGGGACACCGCTTTACGACGGTCAAATCGCCCTCCCCCAGCCAGCCGTCTCTGGAGGAAGAAACCCTAGTAGCACTAGGGTGAGAGAGAAGCCGTTCATTAGATCATTATATTCTCCACAAATTAAACAAAAAGGCCAAAGAGGGTATAAATGAATGGAAAAGAGGACCAAAAGGCAAAATGCCCAGATTTCAGTATGTTACAACACTCCACCCCTTAAAGAGGATTTCGTCCCCGAAATCACTAGCAATTAGGGAAGGGTGAGTGTGCAACCTCACATCACCAAAACTTCAGGTTGTTCCTCTAACAATACAACTTCCACCAAAACTTATACTTCAACTACACCTAAGGGTTCATAAACTTCACATACATCTCATCATAGGTTGGGTTTTCAAGGATCACCTAGGGTCCATTATTAAGATATTCTTTTTAAGAGATTTGACTTTATTTACATTTTTGACTTATTAACATTATATTCATTATGATAACACATTGTCATTATAATTTTAATTATGTCATGTCACATTCACTTAGTTGTTAAAAAGAATTATATTTCATTATTATGCACAATTAGAGGTTACTCAATTATCTCAACATTCATTATTATATTTGATCATTGTCCTTAATAATTCAGATTTATACTTCCTTATCCTCATATTATCACTTTATTAATTATAACAAATTATTTTACATGAATATAAGACATTATATCCAATTTGTTGTTTAGCATACAATTATTTCACTTAATGTCACATTAGTTACTTATATTCATATTAACGTTGTCACAATGTCACATTATCTTTATTGCTCACATTAATGTCATCATTAATCATTATTCATATGTATTCATTTATATTATTGATTTTGCACACTTATGTGAATCCAATTACTTCATATTCACATTGAAGCCATTACATGTATTTTAATGATCAAGGTGAGACATATTACTTATCAACAAATTGATTCACATTAAGTGACTAATCACATGTGTATTAGATAACAAGGTAACTTGCATTTTATATTGATGGCTTGGTTAATATGTGATTAGATGATTATATATATATATATATATCATTTATGTGTATCAAAGTATGTTAACTAATTATGGCTCTTAACATCATTAATGTATCATGAAAGGCATTAAAGATGTATAGATTAGTGTTAGATATTACAACTTAGGGTTTAGGTCAACATGACCATTATATTACACTTATTCATTTCTTGGCATGCATTAAGTTATGAATTATAACCTTACTCGTCATATCATTAGGGTTTATTGATTCATGACATTATTAACATCTTACTTATTGACAATTAGCATTGATATTCATATTATGTGCATTGGATATTCATTAGGGTTCAAGCATATGATTTATTCCTTAGATGATAATTATGTGTTCATTAATATGTAAACAAACATGTTAGGGTTACCATTATTACTTGTTTGGAGAACACTAAGCACAACAACCTCCTAAGCATGGAGTTAAAGTTTCTACAGATAGAGTAGATAGATTTCAAGACGTTATAGGGTTCCATCCCCCTAAATAGGATTTCGTCCTCGAAATCTAACCACTCGAACGTCATCAACTAACCATACTCCACCCCTTAAAGGGTTTGACCTAATACACTAGGGTTAAAGGATAAGTCTAACTAAACCATTATCAAGATCCATCATGCTTCCACTGCGCACTCTGATATTCTCACAAACACCCAAACTCTAAGGTCTAGGTTCAACGGACATAAGAAATTATCTTGGTAAAAATCCTCAAACATATCATCATACACATGAAACTTAGGGTTCCCAAAGATATACAACATAGAAGTCTAAGGTCAGTATTGCCTAAAAGCAAACTATTTCGGGCAATTCGTATCAATGCAGTCCAAGCCGGTATCATATGGGCACGGGAGTCCTCATATACCAAGCTAGTGGTGCGGAGGAAAATTTTGCCAGCCCTCGAAACCCTGATCCTTTCTAGACACCCTTGCTTCAACTGCATGCCCTAATAGTTGCCTAAAGGCAAACCTAAACAACATCAAGTTATGCATATTTTAATTATAAGCATATTAGAGTTTTATTCATCATGACTCTAAGGTGAAACTATAGGGTTCTATATCAACCTATCATCAACATAGATCAAATCTAGGGCAAGCATGTCACTTAAGGGAAACTATGTAAATCTAGGTTTCTAACTAGGGAGACAAAACTGAAATAGCCAGATTCTAATTACCATGGGCTCTGATACCATGTTGTAAAGAAGTGAAATAAATCAACCTCTCTACTAATAACAATGGTAAACACAATCCAATTTGGAAAGAAACAGAATAAATTTTTTATGACTATATTCAATTTTATAAAAGATTGTACATAATACATCAAAATATCCCTTTTAGGGTTACATCATCATACACAACTAGGATCTAGATAGAGGGAAGTCTAGACTACTACACTTTTGTCTCCAAGCAACATATCCATCAGCTAGTCCATGTCAATGCTAAGATCTTCACGCCTTATCCATCACCTTGCTCCACATCTGGGTGGTTGGGAAAGCACCCAGCAAGAGGGAAGGAAAATAAAAGTATGTGTCACTAAACTATACTAAAGGTGACAAGATAAATATAACAAGTAAATTAGGCTATGGGTTCATCAAAAGATGAGACATCAAGAGAATGAGGCCATTTATATAAAAGAATATTTCAATAGATGCTTGCCATAAACAATATATAACCAAGGATTTGCATGTATGATTAATATTGACTATCTTAACTATGTAGGGTTGAGGTACCTACCAGACCTTCAACCAAAAGGGTGAGGGGAGAGTAACACATTCCCAGTCACCTGCACATATTTCATGTGCGGGGGAGAATAACACGTTCCCCAGGGGAGAAATAACACATTCCCCAACTATGAGTGGTTGTACATACAAGTACCACTACACTATCTAATTAGTCTAATAAAATCAACTTGCTAGAAAAAGAGTTATGGCAAGATTAATCAAAGGATTTATATAACATGGCAGTGGGGTATAAAACCCAAACAAGATAATACTACAACCAATTTTGAGGCATAAACAAATTAAGTTTAAGGAACAATGGATTAGGTCAAATTAAGCCTCATTAGGGAACATGGGTAATGGTTTAATAAATTTCCCAACTGAAGGGGGTAGATGCACATACCTTATTCTTTAAAATCCTAGAATCACTTTTCATAACTTTTACACGAGATCAGATCCACTTTCCCTAATATGATCATCATATTTATGTTTTAGATCTATGTATATTCATTAAAGGCTTAAAACCTCAAAACCAACGACTTTTCCACAAACGAACAAATTTGATTCTGAAAAACTCACTAATGTCCTAGTTGTATTCTCCTGATCAAAATAACATATAATATTATATATTTTGAAGATATATACTTTTAGATGCATTTTTGGTGATTTTTAGTCAATTAAATCGACTCAAAAAATACATATTCAAAAATCACAGAATCAAGCCACAAAAATATTTTTATTGAGCAGATCTCGTTCTCCTGATTTCAAAACACTATTTATTTTCTATTTTTGGACAAACGAGTAAAAAGATATCAATTTTACAATATCAGCCAATGAGAAAATTAGAAAATTTGATTTTCGTTTTGAAAAGCAGAGAAGGTGGGACCGGGCCCACTTCTTGACCCAATCATAGCAACCCAAGTCAGTGGCCTGCCCCACTGGCTGGCAAAGGTCCAAGCCGGGTCAAAGGCCGATCAAAGCAAAGTAAAAAGAGGCGAGAAGAACAAAGTGCCCTTGCGTGAAAAACACTGCAAAGAAAAAATAATCGGGGGCAATTTGGTAAAAACACAGGGGTTATCTTCCTCCCGCTGCCTCGTGCCATGGCCATGAGCTGCGAGCAGCTTGTCTCGACTTGGTTTGGGCAAAATCGCAAAACACAACGCAACTTCGCGTTTAGGTACTCAAAAGAAAGTAGAAGAAGAGCCGAATTCATCTGTACCTCTAATTGAGTCGATGGGAGAGGAAGAACAAGGCGCCGCAAGGTCAGGGACTACGGCAACTAGATGAGGGTCAGGTTGTCCACGAATCTTGAAATCGCAAGCACAGGTGAGTTGCTAAGGAGATGGCGGTCCTATGGTAGGGATATATATAGACAAGACGACCTATGCTAGGGTTTAGCTAGGTGTGGGTAGAGAGAGGAGGCGCAACCATTGGGCGTTTCTCGGATGTTTGCCAAAACCCAAAAACTTTGGTATAAATCGGTGCAGATTTGCGCAAGGAACTTGTAGAGACAAGAATTATTGAATTTCGTTGAGTAAATCTCGAGAAAAGTGGATTTCAAATCTTGGCATTCAAGCAACCTGTAGCCAAATCGGGCCAATGAAGAAGATGATCCACGGATCCTCCGATCGAGATCCAATGATCATAGATCATCACGGTATAACAGTTGCCAACTGTTATTCCTATTCAAAATCGATTAAAAGGGCATATTTATTTAAATGTTTTTCTCGCTCCTCGTTTGGAGGCTCGAACGTTATCCAAAAATTACCAAATTTTATATTATGACTAATTTTGATGTGTAGAATCCAAATATGAAATTAGTTTTGCCTTTTGAGAATCTTTAATATGTTAAATAATTCAAAACACATTTTATCTTTCTGCTTTCATTTATGACTCTATGATTATACAAAAATTATAAAACTTCACCCGCAAGTCATATTAAGTATAGTGGATATGAATTTTTTATTATTTCCATTTTTTGAAATTGTTTATTATTTTAAATAATGAGTTTATAGTTTTGCATACTTTCTCTCTCCTAAATTTATCTTCTCATCAAATATTTTCCAAATTGATTCAAAATTCATCCAGAAGTCTATTTTAACATGCAAACTACAAAGTTAGCATTATTTATTTTTTTGAATAATTTAATTATTTTATTTAATACATTTAAATTTATCACTTATTTTATCCTTTTAATTTATTCGAGGCATCTAGAAACCTTCTAAAAATATAAAACTTGTCTTATAAGTAATAATAAACGTTCGGAACATGATTTTTCCATTAATTAATTTTTTTCAACATATATTTAATATTTTTGGTCTTTAAGTCATTTTCTCTCTCCTAAATAAAATAAAATATTAAACATTGACCAAATTAAATGAAAATTTGCCCAAAGGCTTATTTGTATGTTTAGATTACGAATCTGGAGTTAGTTTTCTAATTTGAGGGCATTAAATATTTTATCTCTCTTTCTTGGCTTATTTCCCATTATCTTGTATTAAAGGCATTATGTATTTATTTATTATCCAAATTAGATGATACTTGGCCATTAAGCAAATTTTAAGTCAAGAAAACGAAATTGATATATTTATTATCCAAATTATCTTCTTGGGTTTCTATTTAGGATTTTTGGAACAATATATTCCTCATTATCTTCTTTTATCCAAAATATTCCATATTATCCCCAATTATTGCATTTATCATCTCCTTTATTTATATTTCGGGATTTTCTTTCTTTTTCATATTCTAAAAAGCACTAGAAAGTTCTAGGATGAATTATTTTATTATATTTATTGCTTAAGTGGACATTTTATATATTAAACCCATTACTAAGCTTTCACTGAGGTATTTGTGTATAAAACCCAAATATTGGAATAAAAGGTGAACAAATGTTCATTAGACCATTATATTCTCAACAAATTACACAAAAGGTCAAAGAGGGTATAAATGAAAGGAAAAGATAGAAAAGAGGACCAAAAGGCAAAATGCCCAGATTTCGGTATGTTACACCACCCCTTCCCTTTTCCCCTTCTAGAATCTTTAGTTTTCTAAACTCGAGTGCGATCACTGTTCCATCCCTCCAGCTTCCCTGCTCCCACGCACCTTCGTTCGCACAACCCCAGTTCACTCCGCCATCTTCACCGCCGTCGCTTCCACGATACCTGTCCCTTTACGACTTCTGCACCGTCGTTATCACCGTTCCTCGCCTCATTACCATCATCGCCTACTCCGTCGTCATCTGCATCACCATCACACAACAAGGTAGTCCATGACAATCACCAGCATCTCTGGCGCACCAAGGCATGTCGCGTCTGTCTCGTTTTCACTGTCTCCAACGCCACTGTCACTATCGCCACCGCTAACGCATTCCACCGCGGACCGCTGAGCCCCCGACGTTCCACCTTCCTCGCAGTTTTGACCGTTTGGAGCCAAACGGTCCTGAAACCGCTTAGTGCCAAACGGTCCTGAAACCGTTTAGAGCCAAACGGTCCTCAAACCGTTTGGAGCCAAACAATCCTGAAACTGTTTGGAGCCAACCGGTCTTGAAACCGTTTGGTTTTACAAACCGCTCAGATTCCGCTAAAACATAAAAACATTAACACATACATAATGTACCTTTTTCTTCTAATAAACTTGTTATGTTTGCAAATTCAAAACCCTATAACAACATGATTTTCTACTAATTTTTTAGATATGGCATCACCCGCAAAAGAAGCCACCAGAACCACTGACGCTCTGTTCTGGACAATGGAACAACTGATGGAGGACCGCGCTAAGCTCCAGAAAGTCATAGACATCTATGACAAGACTGGAATGGTCCCACCAAAAGTCAACCTGCTCGTGGTCGTGAATGAAATTGATCGCCTCAATGGTTGTTTATCCGAGGAGCATGATCAAGAAGTAGAAGAAATTTCTTCCAGTGATGAAGGCTCAGAATACGAGCCAACCCCCGAGGAGGAATCCCCAACTATAAAATCCAAAGGTAAAAGGAAAGCCCAGGAAGTTGCCAAAAACCAACCAACAAAGAAACAGGCAAGAAAATAGGTCCACCCCGCTACTGCTAGGGAACAAACCCTGGCATGATACATCCCATCAACCGCTACCACCACCCCCCACTACCACTCCCGCTACCACCACTGCTCCTGTCTTCTCCGCCATCACCACTACAACACCACCACCCAAAAACCTATTCATCCACACCTTCCCATCCATCAACAAAACTTTGAAACCAACAAAGTACATTTGCTCAAGCGTACTAATGAAGATGGGGATATATGATAGAATCCTCACCTTACTCGACAACACCAATCTCTCTCGGCTCTGCTTCGTCCCTAAAATCTCTTATGTTGAGCCCACTACAAAATTCTTCACATATCTCAAAAAAGAATCTGTAGACATTACAGACAGAGCAAGGGACGGAGGTGACCGCAGGCTAGTCACCAATCTCTTTAGCAACAAGGTTGTCATTACGGAAAACCTACTAAATGATATCTTTATCGACAACCCAGAGCAACTGTAGAAATCTAAACAGGTTGGCACAGACAACTCCCAATTTAATAGACACAACTTCTAGAAATCCCTGATAGGGATCCCAAACTATGAGGCGAAGACCTGCAAGGCCTCAAATATTCAGTCTGGGATGGTGCACACGCTTCACAAAATTCTCACAGGTGCGCTTTTCCCAAGGACAGAGGCCAGGAATGTTCTCATTTCTGATCTTTTTATCCTCTGGTCCATATTACATGGGATGCCAATCAACATTGGATGGCACATACTACAAAAGCTTTATGCTTATGCCCTAAGAAAAGAAATCTATATGGGTGGACACATAAAATCCATCCTAAAATATCTCAAGATGGACAGACTACTGCCCTGATGTGCATAAATCAAGGGCGACAACCTTACCAATGAGCAAACTCTAAAGAACTCATATATCATTAAGGAAAAGGATGCAAAGTTGCACTACATCTTCTGCCCTGCAGTAAAATCATCAAGGATTCTACTACCACTCCCGGAGCTTGCCAATTATGACAAGGAAAAGCTACCTTTCTCTGAAGAGGATCTTGCAACTCTTCTAGCTTCGGTAAAAGAAAAATAGAAAACCAAGGCGGGGCAGACATAGCACAATATCACCGCCCCAACAACTAAATTAGCAAAAATCGCGGTGAAACGACCACCCAAAGGGCGTTTAAAAACACAACAGCTGTCGGGGACACCGAAAGAAAAACAAAATCCTAAGGTTAAACCTTCCCTCTCTGAAGAAAATATTATCACCACATCCCTAGATTCCTTCATCATGAATCTAGAGGCTGGATTATCCTCTACCACCACCCCCACCACTTGATAATCGTCGTTTTGCACTATCAATCACTAAGATGATTAATCCTAGAGTTTAAACCTTTTTTACTTCCGGTTTTAAGGGTAGTATAAATGGTCGATCCCACATGACAACTTTGGAGATTGTTTCTTTATTCCCAATTATTTTTTTGAAGAATTATTTTGTTATATATTTTTTTTTGTATTTTTAGAACAGAAAGTAAAAGTCGGGTTTGGGTGTTGGTGATTATACTAAGAATTGCAAAAGCACTTAATAAGATAAGAAAATGCACAAGGGAGAATTTAACTATTGTTAGCACAAAAAGAACTATATGAATTGAAAAGACTAAGAATTAGAGAAAGCAAAGGCAAATAAGAATTCGGTGATTGAAATCAAGAGAAGGGAATCGAGGCTCGTAGGGGTTTTCACCACCTTAGCCTAGGTGATAGCAACTAAATCTTAACCGACGATTCGATGAAGGCCTGCAAATTTTAAACTCATAAAAGAGAAACTCCACATGAGCCCATTGTTCTTGGTGCTCATGCTTCCTAGTTTATCATCCTAAGAGACGAAAATCCACGGTCATATCAAAACGTCTATGTAATCGATTTTATTGTTCTAAATCCGGATTTCCATGGTCATATCCATCCGGATTAACATACGATCCGAAGATCAATCAAGTAAAATCAATTACCATCTAATCATACGAGATTAAGTTGCTAAAACCATGGCTAAGGGGTTATTCCCCTTGCCCCGATAAGAAACTACTCACACATGGAAAAATAGGAGACAGAGGAAGAAAGTTCAAAAGCCATAGTCTAGCCCAAAAATCAGGAGATGAATCCTTATGCTAGAGTCAATGAAATGGCTTAGCCCTTTGTTCCTTGCTCCAAAAATAAGTGCGAAGAAAAGAAGATTAAGACGAGGCGAGATGATGAGACAAGAACAAGATTGGAAGAATGTGCTTGAAGTAAAACTATTTTATTGCATAAAAGAAAATGATTACACTATTGCTTGCTGCAGAATTCCGAAAAATACAAGAAGACCAAGATCATCCTTGGGAGGAGGAAGTGCCCTTCCTTTTATAGGAGAAGGAGGGGTAGTCTATCTAAAAAAAGAGGGGGAAAAAAGAGAGGGAGCCATCCTTTTTAATTTTCAGATCTAGTCAACAAACTCTTGATTGTCTTTCTTTAATGCAGATTTTCGCAGCAGCAATTTCAAGTGAATTTCTGTTGTCCAGAGAATTTAAAGTGCGCCCGAAAATATTCTTTTCCTGTAGGCCTTTGAATTCCCTTTCCAAATCATATTTGAACATTAAATTCCGCCTTAGGATGTGAGAGTTATGCTAATTTTGGTGCAAGGTATGCATTTAAGTCAGCATTGCGGGAAACTGAATTGCCTCCTATCTTCATCTCTTCTTTTCTCAATTTAATTACTTAGATAATTCCTGAAAATTAGGAAAAATATCATAAGAATTCAGGAAAAGTATATCAAGAAGATGAAAGTGCTATTTATTTTTGAATTAGCTAAAATTAACAAAAAAGTCCTAATTACTTATTCTAAATGAAGTAAAAATAAGAGATGATTATGCATTCATCAAAATACCCCAAACTTAAACTTTGCTCGTCCCGAGCAACATTAAAATCAAGAAATACTTTCAAGACATACTCTCAACCTATCATCCTCACTCTCCTAACAATCACTGGATTCCTTCCACTAAAATATGGCCAAGCGACCCTGACTTCCTGAATTCACAAAAAGTGACTTTTATATTTCCTACTTCACAAACTTGCATTTATTCAAGACCTGCAATAAAACAGATTTTCATTTCACCTTTGCATTTGGTACTCCATTTTTTTTTAAAGTTTTACACAAGAACATGGCTGATTTGGATAGTTGGGGTTTTTGTAGTTTTCCCCTGGGTAGAAAATTGGAGTGAAGGAGGTATGGAAGAAGGACAGTCTCTCCTCTATTCGACTCAAGACCTTTTTATTTAGTGGACATGCAGTTACATTGACCGCATTTTTTTTTCTTTGATTTTTGGTGATACACCCAATTGCATGGGTATGGAAGAAGCGAAAGAGGGGGAAGGGGTGCCACCGCAAACTTAGCCTTTTTGGCATTATTGACTTTTTTTTCTTTTTGACGAATGGAAAGATTTGGAAGTGGTAGAAGAAGAGTAGAAGAGGCTGTTCTTGTGCAACTTTTTTTTTCATCTTTTTTTTAGGAGTACCATGCATTGGTTCAACTATTACCGAATCATGTGAAAAATCAAGAAAATTTATACAAGTTGTACATGATAAGAAAGCATCACTCTTGAATCCTATCAGTCCTCTATGGCTTGCCATCTTTTCCAAGGAGTGATTATTATTTGATGTCCTAAGTGACAGGAGGATTTCTAGTCATGAAAGTTTCAAAATTTTGATTGCAAGGCAGTCACATCATTAAGAGGAGTATTTTGACAAATGATCATATCAAGGCCGACTAGATAAAGGCCATGAACAAAACAACTATATGCAAAACCAACAAAAGGTAGAAATAATACAAGAATAAAAAGATAAGGGGGTGGAATAGAAACATACCACCCACCTCCACCCCGGACTCAAATTTTTGCTCGTCCCGAGCAAAATCGAAACCCGAGATGGAGGGAAGAGAAGAGCAAAGATTTCCAGGTGGCCCTGGTAGCTCAAAAAACATCCAGCTGAAGGGGATGTGTATGAGGGCTGGAACCTTTATCTGAGGAGCTTCATAGTGTACCCTATGATAGGGTAATTGTAGAAGCTCAGTAGGGTGCTCATATTTGCTTTCACCTCGCATTCCCTCCAATAGGATCCACAGATCTTCCATCAATAGCAAAGGAAGTGTTGAAGATGGATGTGGATTGGGGGAGGTTGGTGGGTACCCAACTGGTAACACATGCAGTTCCAGATGTGCAAAGTTAGGCAGAGGATCAGGCTTTGGTTTCCCTCGGTCATATTGACCTGCATATAAGAGAATTGGTGGTGATATGAAAGGGACAACTAAATTTAAATCAACATGATAAGTAATTTTGCTCTGCTCAAAATTCATGCAACCAACCTTGTGATAGATGGGATTCATGGTTGATATAGCATGTAAATCTAGTTCCTCTATGCAAGGAGTTCCCAAGGGTTCATGAGGGATAAAATTGGGAACATATTCATTGTAGTCAGTGGAAGGGGGTATGTATACTTCTCCTAAGGGTTGTGTCTCTTCTTCTAAATCAGTTGTGCATGGAATGGGAATTGGTTGCAACAGAACATGTGGAATCATTTTGTCAAAGGGGGTTGGATGCTTATTATCCAAAATAGACTCAAAATAAGGGTATTGGTCTTTGATGTCTATAGAAGACTCACAAATGGAAGCCAGTGGATTTGGTGTGGAAGACTCACAAATGGCATAATTGTCATCATAATCATAAAAAATGATCAATCTAGGTTGTTCCATCTCTATTGGGGAGTTCTCCATCTCTTCTTCATAAAAGATCTCATCAACATGGATGTCTATGGAATCAATTGGATCCTTTACTATACTGAAGGGGAGATCTGATTCCTTTATAGGACAAGTGCCCAACTCAATCGGCTCAGAAGGGATCACCTCACAATATAACAGTGTAATGTAAGGTTCTTGTAGTGGTAGAATCACCTCATCAGGTTCAACCAGATGTGGAAAAAGAGGTGGTTGAGTGAGGTCATAGTGCTCTTGATGATGAAGTCTTTCAAAAGAATCGATCAGTGCATGTTGGGTAGGTGATGGTACATTGGTCACAATAGGCTCAACCAAGATGGGATGATTATTGTAAACATCTAAATATGGGCCTACAACTGAGAAGGGTGGAGTCTTAGGTTTTTGGGATGTTCTTTGAGCCCACCAGTCATTAACCTTTTTGTTAAAAGATTCTTGATTCATGAATTTATCAACATAGGCCTCCATCCACTCATTTTCTGACTTATATGGATAGCCAGAGCCCCATACAGCTGCAGCCCTAGCTAAACAAAGTTCTTCATTTACAGCATCCTGAATTTCTTTAAAACACCTATCCATCTCCAGATCAAGTTTATGTGGAATCTCAACTATATGACATTGGACTTCTTCTAAGGGTGGTGGTTCATTATAGAGAAAGGGTTCCAATGAAGTAGATTGGCCATTAGAATCAACTAGATTAACATCCACAATGGAAGTGATTGGTGGAGCTTTAGGTACTCGAGTTGGTTCTACTTGATTGAAGATGATATAATCATCATCATCATCATCATCTATTAAAATCATCCTTAGCCTCTCTTGTTCCAGATTAAAAAATTGCACCGTGGAATTGACGTTCAGCGAGCGTCACATGCACAAATAAAGCAGTTAATTCGTGTGTAGAAAAAACGTACTGCCGGAATAGAAACTCGGCAGAAAGAGGAGTACACTTCCGGAATGTTACTCGGAAGGCATGAAAAAAAGAAAAAAAAATTTCAAAATTATTTTGGGGTTCGAAAAAACAATTCGTTGTCCCCGGCAACAGCGCCAAATTGATAATCATTGTTTTGCACTATCAATCACTAAGATGATTAATCTTAGAGTTTAAACCTTTTTTACTTCCGGTTTTAAGGGTAGTATAAAGGGTCGATCCCACAGGACAACTTTAGAGATTGTTTCTTTATTCCCAATTATTTTTTTGAAGAATTATTTTGTTATATATATTTTTTTGTATTTTTAGAACAGAAAGTAAAAGTCGGGTTTGGGTGTTGGTGATTATACTAAGAATTGCAAAAGCACTTAACAAGATAAGAAAATGCACAAGGGAGAATTTAACTATTGTTAGCACAAAAAGAACTATATGAATTGAAAAGACTAAGAATTAGAAAAAGCAAAGGCAAACAAGAATTCGGTGATTGAAATCAAGAGAAGGGAATCGAGGCTCGTAGGGGTTTTCACCACCTTAGCCTAGGTGATAGTAACTAAATCTTAACCGACGATTCGATGAAGGCTTGCGAATTTTAAACTCACAAAAGAGAAACTCCACATGAGCCCATTGGTCTTGGTGCTCATGCTTCCTAGTTTATCATCCTAAGAGACGAAAATCCACGGTCATATCAAAACGTCTATGTAATCGATTTTATTGTTCTAAATCTGAATTTCCATGGTCATATCCATCCGGATTAACATACGATCCGAAGATCAATCAAGTAAAATCGATTACCATCTAATCATACGAGATTAAGTTGCTAAACCATGGCTAAGGGGTTATTCCCCTTGCTCCGATAAGAAACTACTCACACATGGAAAAATAGGAGACGGAGGAAGAAAGTTCAAAAGCCATAGTCTAGCCCAAAAATCAGGAGATGAATCCTTATGCTAGAGTCAATGAAATGGCTTAACCCTTTGTTCCTTGCTCCAAAAATAAGTGCAAAGAAAAGAAGATTAAGACGAGGCGAGAAGATGAGACAAGAACAAGATTGGAAGAATGTGCTTGAAGTAAAACTATTTTATTGCATAAAAGAAAATGATTACACTATTGCTTGCTGCAAAATTCCGAAAAATACAAGAAGACCAAGATCATCCTTGGGAGGAGGAAGTGCCCTTCCTTTTATATGATAAGGAGGGGTAGGCTATCTAAAAAAAGAGGGGGAAAAAAGAGAGAGAACCATCCTTTTGAATTTTCAGATCTAGTCAACAAACTCTTGATTGTCTTTCTTTAATGCAGATTTTCGCAGCAGCAATTTCGAGCGAATTTCTGTTGTCCAGAGAATTTAAAGTGCGTCCGAAAATATGATTTTCCTGTAGGCCTTTGAATTCCCTTTCCAAATCATATTTGAACATTAAATTCCGCCTTAGGATGTGAGAGTTATGCTAATTTTGGTGCACGGTATGCATTTAAGTCAGCATTGCGGGAAACTGAATTGCCTCCTATCTTCATCTCTTCTTTTCTCAATTTAATTACTTAGATAATTCCTGAAAATTAGGAAAAATATCATAAGAATTCAGGAAAAGTATATCAAGAAGATGAAAGTGCTATTTATTTTTGAATTAGCTAAAATTAACAAAAAAGTCCTAATTACTTATTCTAAATGAAGTAAAAATAAGAGATGAATATGCATTCATCACCACTCTACCCCCTTCTACTATCCCACCATCCACCTTTCTCCAACCATTCTCCACAATAATTCCACCAACAATTCCTTTCCCCACATCCACTCCTCCACCCACATCTTCCACACCAATCTTTTCCTCTTCGGGCACCCCTTTCTCCACCTCAACGCCCGACTTCACCTCCTTCGCATCCATTTCCACAGTTTTTCCCTCGACATTCTCGGTCCCACCATTCTCACCGGGAATGTCACCAAGCTTCCTATCCGCTACCACCCTGACACCACTGGTAACTCCATCTACAGTCACCACACAGTTTGCAGGACCATCAACAATGTCTCTTTCGCAAGGCACTACCACCCATCCACCCCGAACCCAGTCACCCCACCCTTCCACAACTGGGGTCCCTTTTACAAATGTTGGTGAGGAATTCAGACGTCAATTTGACGCCATCCGAAACCTCCTCACAACCCCTACTAACATAATGCAATCTATTTTTTCATGTGTGTAGGATCTCACTAAATAGGTCTCCAAGATGGACAAGCGTAACCACACCTTGCTAGGCATCATCCAAAGTATTCAACAACGACATGAAGTAGTGGCCAAACAAGTCTACCTCATCGACAACCGCTACAAAAACTTGCTCGATCTGATCCTTGGAGTAAAAAGCCAACAAGAAACGTTGGCTAAGCAAATCAACATGGTCTCAACGCAAACTCAACCCTTTCCAGAGACCCTTCGTGAGCTTCAGTAGCAACAAACTACTTTAAACACGTGCTTGGACGATGTCACCAACATCCTGGTACAACTAAATCGCTGCCAAGAGGAGTCATCAAACAATGACATCAATCAACTTCGAGCTCAAGTCATAGATCTTTCTGTGTGACTCCTCTCTGCCGAGGGACGATACTCTGATCTCAAGGAAACCCACGACGCACTGCTTGAGATGCATGAGCATGTGCAAGTGGCTTTTGATGAACTACAATCAATCCATCGGTAGTGCAAAAAGACTACATAGAAGAAACTAAAAGTTAAGGAGACAGAAAAGGAAGAAGATGACGAAGACGAAGATGAAGAAGAAGATGATTCCGACTCCTCCGCAGATTCCAACGATGATACCTCCTCCTCAGACGATAAACCTGATGAGCTAGGACATGCTGGGAAGGGCACCAGCCGAGGAGTGGAACTTTCAAAGAAGAAGGATGACAAAGACCACCATGACGGTGGAAAAGATCCCAACTCCCCTAATCATAATGACAATGTTAACATATCATATGGGGATCAATTCCTTAACTACTATGCCATGGGATCATTGGGGGAGGCTGCAAAAGAAGCGACTTTTGCTGAGTTCCATCAATGCATTTTGGGAACCAACACTAGTCTACCAGAAACAACAACTCAACAATTCTACGCACCAGAACAATCGGTGCCTTTACCCCCAGAACAAGAAGAGTCAGACAGAGTGAGTCTAGATAATAATGATAGACTCGACTCCGAATCTAATTCAGACAAAGATGAAGATCTGCAACATTATATGAACGACTTGGAGCAGACTTCTCTCCCACCCCTACAAGAGCTTCCCCCGCCACCACCTGTACCTCACAAGATACAAGATCTATACTTGGCGGCCATCTCTACACTAGCTGTTCAGGACATCTTCATCCTAAACTCTATTGTAGATGATGCCAAAGAAGGAGGGGACATCCTTTACACAAACACAAAGACTTTGTGCAAGATGACACGTGAAGACTTCCGCTTCATCCTTCGACCTCAATCACTGGTGAAGATGGCGATCTTCCGTGTCCTCCTTGCCAATGCTATAGAAGTATACAGAAGCTCAAAAAGGCCGCAACCAATATTCAATGCTTCACCTGCCTTCGCTCTAAGTCTGCTGTATAAGGATTTACACAACAAATCTATCGAACGGCTGCGTAGGGGGATCGCACGGAAGGTATGATACATCACGATACCTTTCCAAGTTTCTGTCCACTGGCTGCTCATGATCGTTGACACCAAGGCTTGCGACGCCAAGGTGTACAATTTCTGTGCCAGTGAGCTTCGAGCCGGAATTATTAATTTTGCTAGTCTAGGAGTCGGGGAGGCAAGATGCATCCTTTTCTGGCTTCTAAAACTAATACGGGCTGCATGCCCATCCTTCTGAAATGGTTGGAACCAACCCTGGTTCCAAATCATAACCCCACAAGCTCAAACACAAGAAGGATATGGAGATTGTGCTTTCTACACTATACACCACATCCAAGTGCTCAATCAACAAATCCCTTTCACTGAGCTGGACATAGAGGATTTTCATTCTCTACGAGGACGTCATGGAGCTAATATGTGACAGAAGGTTCTTCAAGGACCCAACTATGGCACCTGACGATGTTCCTCGCTACCTCTACTCGGCCATCCAACGTCCTCAAAAATAGCCATTCTGGAAAACAATAAAGGAGTTGGAGAAACAACAACCCGTTAAGGTCCCTGAGAAGAAACAATGGGACCCTTACTCTTTTGATTTGGCTGATGATAAAGGGGACACAAAGTTGCTAACCGGGGCCACCATCAACAAACCATCTTCACAAAAGGTGCCCATGTCTGCCATTAAACTGACGTTCCCTAATTTTGACCTTGCAGCTTGCAAGAATCTTTTCGACAATGAACTCCGGCTCATTATGTCTAGGCTATATGCTGAGAAAGATGATCTTGTTTTTCTAGCTGGAGATATTCTTGTTATGGCAGATACCCTCCATGAAACCATGCAATTCAAAGGGTCTCTATCCGTGAGTCTGATGTCCGCCTATCAATATCTACTCGGACGGAATCACCCTACGATTTATATGGCGTCAGCATATATGAAGGATGATCTCCTAAACCTAAAGAACTTCAGAAACACGGAGGCACTCATATCTTACCTCCAACATACAACTCCGAAGTTCATTATGCTTCCTTTCCTTCACTCAGAGCACTGGATCCTACTAGAAACAAACCTCCACAACGGAACAACGATAATCTACAACAGTTCTGATAGCTAGTTTGATGCAAACCAGAGGCAGTATGCTGTGACAACTAACACACCAATGGAGGAGGTGGAAAAGGAGTGTGCTGACAAACTACACGATCTCTTAAGCAAGCACACAAGGGCATACGATAAAGAACACTTTCATCGCCTAGCCTTCTGCCAAAGATATCCCCAGCAGCTCCGAGAGTCAAACGACTGTGGTTTCCACGTCCTCTACTGGATATACACCATCATGGTCCTTGGAAGACCAGTAGAGGACATGACAGATGTGAATTACCACACTCTACATGGAAAGTTCGCAGCTAATCTTCTCCGAATGCATGGAGCTAACAAAGGACTAACAGAAGCCTAATGCCCTTGTCCTTGTACTTCTCAACCTATCACTTTGACACTCTGAGGATAGAGTGAGTGATAAGTTAGGGGGGAGTACATTGGACAAGGGTGAGGTATCATTTTTTAAAACCCTTCCCTCTCTACCTTCTCTTTTAATTCTGTACAAAATCTTTAGCTTTCTTTGCACATTTAGATTTTGTTTTAAGTAATTCCTCTGTTAAAATAAATCCTGCACATAAGAATAACATCCCTCTTGGAAAAGGTCACCCCCAACAAAATTTAGAATCCAATTAGTCCTCAAAAGCAATAACAAGAAAAGCTTATAGGCACGTAATGGTGAATTAATAAATTACCTTCACACTAGATTTTCATGCCTTTGCTTCAATTCTACATCTGACTCTCTACAGGTCAACATCAGGGCCGAAACAAGCCAAACACTCTCAAGGAAGGGAGGGATATCAGGTGACATCCAAATCAAGAAACCTCGCAAGTGGACCACCAAGTAGAAACCAAAAAAGTGCATGTCGAGAAACTCTAAGAACAACTTTATTCTCTTCAATAAAAGAGGCTTGGCCACCCAATCAAAACCCCTAAAATCCCAAATCCTAAGCCTGTGAGTTTATGAATAAAATCCTGAGTGTTGATTAAAAATATGAGAGTTGTGCCACACATAAGGATATATATGAAGAGCCAATAAAGGTCTCGCCTGACCGGTACATTCAGCTGCCCTCATGAAGGCAGATGTGCCGTCCCGGTAGTGAGACCCTAAGGTATCCAAATATATGAAAAGGCTGATAACGGACTCGCCTGACCGGTACATTCAGCTACCCTCACAAAGGCAGATGTATCGTGTCCGGTAGTGAGATCCTAAATGCATAGACAAACACTCCCCCACTTGAAGGGGGAATTACACAACAACCTTTAGCCAACCTCCATACCCACTCTAGCTTCCGACAAGATTTTCATAGAAGTATAAAACTGATTAGAGTCGACGACATGAATGGAATAAAATCAAAAGGTGGTCCCAATGCGAGCTACGTGATATGGAAGAAACCTGAGATCCAAGCAACTCTCAACACCTGAAAGAGTTAGGGCAAGCAAAAGCTCCGATAGGACCTTAGGAGATCTCTGGTTTAGAATTGAAGCAAGAGTATGAAAATCTTAACTAAATAAAATCGCCTCGCCACTACGTGCCTTAGCTCTATCTAGCTTGAGGACAAGCTAGACTCTAAGTTAGGGGGGTGATAACCTCCCATTTTGCGATGTTATCTTACTATTTTTTCTCAATTTTCCATACTCATTATTAAATAAATTAGACACAATCTTTAATTTTCCACTATTTTGTAAATATATCATTAGCCTAACTTTTCCCCTTTCATTCTTACAGAAAAATAAAAATAAAATACAAAAGCTCCAAATGGTCCCAAGACCGAATGGACGCCAAACGGTCCCAAGACCGAATGGACGCCAAACGGTCCCAAGATCGAATGAAGCCAAACGGTCCCAAGACCGTATAAAGACAAACGGTCCCAAGATCGTATGAAGCCACACGGTCCCAAGACCGAATAAAGGCAAACAGTTTCCAAACTGAGAGAGTCCAGATAGTTTCCAAACCGAGAGGGAGTCCAAACGGTCTTCGCGACCGTTTGGGCCCAAACCTCCCAAACCGTTTGAGTCTCACTCAAAGCCTATAAATAAGACCCGATGGGTCCTCACAAGGATCAAAGTTTTTTAGACGTCCAAAGGCTGCCTCTATTGTTCCAAAGCTATTCCATCCTTTGTCCACTGCCCCGAGGCTGCTGGTCTGAGATCCATACTCCATCCCCAAGCTGCTTCTCTCTCATCGACAAAGAAGGTGGGAAGAGGAGGATTCATCATCAAGCAAGCTACACAGTGTGAAGATCGTTGCTCTCTCTCTCCCAGGGGTTGACCTTCCTCCCTCCGTCATGGAGATGACACTCTCTCTCTCTTCTTGCCCCCTTCCTTGTCCTTGCCATGAGTGAGTAGTCTTATACACTAGGGTGTGGGGAGTAGCCCCACTACCCATGTTTTCATTTCATGCAATGTAATTCATAAGTTTGCAATAGAGATATACTTTCTTTTCAGTTCGACATCAATCATTTAATGAATGCCTGTTGCTTGATCACCAACTTCATTTTAGTATGAAGTGTCTATGTTTGTACTATTAGATTTGAATCTCGATTGAATGTTGGTTCTTGATGCATGTAGCCACCATGCATCTGTTTCGGTATCTAGGGGTGTTTTTCAAGAAGTGGAGTAAACTCACTTCCATTGTTGTACTTCCATGCTATGAAATGGAATCAGTTGACATATGAAAGTATAACCTTGATAAGTCGAGGAACACACTTTGTGAAGGGAATGATGCAAAGCAAGTGACCATTCGTTTGAGGATGGCTGGAATTGTAACATTCCCACACTTCTCGTAGTTAGTTCTCTGAAAGGAAACTAAATCTACAAAGATACTAACTGTTTAGACTCTTTTTGCAGGTTATGTTACTATGTTACATGTTTTGATCCATGTGTAGTGGTGGTGAAAGCCGATCACATCTTAGTGGTTCCTTAATATTGTTTACAACCTTAAATTTTACCTTCTTGCTTACTTTTACTTTACTTGCACTTAGTTTAAACAAACAAACCAACTCTTTGATCTAAATACCAACTGTTAAGGAGTTAAGTGAAATTCCAACATTTTCTATCTTGTTGATCTCACCAAGACCGTTGTCCTATGGATTTGACCCTTAACTATACTACAATAAGACTTTCACGTATCCTAGCATACATGGGTGGAGTTTTTAATCTAGTATAAGCAAGGCTAAACCTGGAGATTTGTTATCTTTAGGATTTTTAGTGGTGCACGCAATTCCACGCAAGTGGAAGCTCCATCATGGATCAAAACATCGAATACATTTAGGAATAAAGGTGGTATCCAAAATAGTGGAAAAAGCATAAGCAACAATATCAGGACGAGATAAGCAACATGTGTTAAGAACTAGATGTTTTATGGTTCATGAGCATTTATCATTATGAAGCTTGACTGGGAAGTTGGAGTGGATTGAAATATATGATGATGGCAAAGCTACTATTTGGGGATCAATTTCCATGTGCCAATTAAATTCTTGAGGTGGTTGTGATGAGATTGGAGAATAAGGTTTAGGAATCAATATCAAGTCATGTGAGATTCAGAGGGAAAAGACAACTAAGAGAAGAACAACTTGTCCTCATGAAAAGTTACATCATTAGGGATATAAACACAACCAAATTTGGGATTAAGGCATTTGTACATTTTCTAAGAGAAAGATTAGTACATGGGGGGATATCTTGTGGACCATAGGGTCAAAATTATGAATAGAGGATACACAAACAAAAACCTGAGGCAATAAAGGAAACCGTTTAGAGTGCTGATATAGAATGTAAAAGGGAGTCTGCTTTTGGAGAACATGGATGGTTGTTAATTGATTAAGAAACATGCTATGAGGATAACATCAATCCAAATATTTTTGGGAATATTCACATGAATGTTAAGGGAGCATGTAATGCCAAGTAGTTGAAGATTTTTACGCTCCAAGATACCATTTTGTTGTGGAGAATAAGAACAATATCTTTGATGGATGATTCCTATATCCTGACAAATGAATAAACTATTTTCAGGTGTATTTAGGGGCATTATTAGTGTGAAGGATCTTAATAAAGTGTGGAACACTAAATAATAATAATTTTATTAAAAGCATGGATAAGGGGAAGTCCTCATCACGTCTTTGAAGAAGATAAACCAAGTCATTCTTGAAATCATTCACAAATGTAGGGAAATATTTGAAATCATTATAACTTGTTGTTCGAAAAGGACCACACACATCACTATGTATCAAATCAAAAGGATTTTATGATTTTTTGACAATACAATATGGGAAAGATACATGTTGATGTTTTACTTGTTGACATGCACCACAAAAGATATAATAACATGTAGAAATTGATTTATCTAAGATTTTGAGCTTATCCAGCGAAGGCTGGACAAATTAGATATGTAGATGGAGATGATAAGATGCAACAAGAGCTTTGGTCTGAGGTTATTAAGAGGGAGAGAAGTAGTATATATCACCAGAGAGCACCCATATCCAATAATCATCTCATTGGACCAATCCAATAGGACAAAACTAGAAGGTTTAAATGTTACATGATAACAGAGGGAATCAACTAGTTTTTCCATTGACATCATATTATATGGATAATTGGGAGCAAAGTGAAGAACACATATTTTCAATTTTGATGAGAGAGGGACAATACCACACTTGGTGACTCTTTTTAAGGATCCATCTATAAAGGTGATAGTGTAATGTGGAATAAAATAGTTAGAAGAGATAAGATGGTGTGGCATACAAGTCATGTGTTGAGTAGAACTGAAATCCACAATATAATTTGAATTGGTGGCAAACATAGAGGACCCCAGTTACCTTGATGAGAAGTCATATGGGACAAAGATGTCACATCAGGTGGGTAACCAACATGATAGTCAGTGAGGATGCTACCATACTATTGTGAAGAGGAGAATCACCATACTGGTGTGCAGTTTGATGAAGGAGTTCATACTCCTCCTTTGTCAGTGAGACATGAGGGGGATATCCAATTGGAGTAGAAGCCACATTTTTTTCTAAAGGGCCATCGAAAATGGTTAGTGTGGAAGCTTTATTATGTGAAGAACCCATATTGTGCCCTCAACCATAGTGAGTAGGGTAGCCATGCTTTGAGCGACATGCATCTTCATTACGACATAGTTTGCCATAGTGGGTGCATTTTGGTTGTGGGATAGTGTGTGTACCATGACCCCATCCTCATTTCCTAGAAGAAACAACCAATGTGGTTTGAGCTTCAAACACCTCACTGGGAGAGACTAGCGTAGATGCCAAAATGGAGATGGTGGCAATGACTTGCTGGGTGGGCAGTCAGATAGTTAGACAACAAGCAGTAGGTTGGGTACTACTGTTGTGTGGGTGGTGAGATGTTGGCATGATGCAGTGGTAAATGATGGATATTGGAGACTAATGCAACATTTCTGACTGCTACTTGTTGGCACATTGCCAAATGCTTATCAGTGGTGGTCATGGTGACAATTGTCTCAAGGAAGAGAGAAAGAGGAAGGGAGGGAGGAAAGAGAAAGGACGGGATGAAGAATGGTTGGTATATATTAGGGTTATATACCTCTTTGATGACATATTGATGATATAAAAATAGTCTCAGTAGTTTATAAATAGGTTCTTGGTCTCCTATATATAGGAGTCTAGGGATACATAAGTAAACTAAAGTAGGTAAGTGGATCTACACTTGTGTGCATTTACTTAATAACAAGAACTTCAAATACAATGGGCCTAAGACTAATTAATTAATAAACCACTCATACTAACATATATTATATTAAAGGATTTGATATAATAATCATATTTATCCAATGAGCATTATGTATACTATATTGTGTGCTTCATATACTACAACAATCACCATGTGAGATAAAAAATAATATGGATTCTAATACAAAATCTAGAGAAAATAGGAGTGGTGGAAAAACAACTAAGATATTCACATCTAATATCACCCTAAATATACCTTTATAGGGTATTCTAGTCAACACGATTGGTAAGAAGTTGCCCAATTGGGTTTCTTATTTGGGAAGACCTTTGGTTGCTGATGAATTCATTGCTTTGTCTTCATAAAAACCACCTCAAGGACCTTTCTTGTTTACGTGGGACTCTGATAATCTCGTCCTCTCCATTATTGTCCATCTAAGATGTCAATATATCATCATATTCTACTACAAGAATTTAACTTTACATGAATAATGTAGAGAGAGAGAGAGAACAACATGCAATCCATATACAAGTTACATATTATCATCACAATCAAAATCATAAATTACATATTATAGATCATAAGCATTCACCACATCAACCAAATTTCCATATCCACATGTACCAACAAAAAATGATTTCAAGATTATCACATTGGTTTATGTTATATGGATATATCATAATATATATGATAGTTGGTTATAATCATGGATACAATTGCAAATTATTTACCCAACACATTATTTCTTACTAAAAAAACCAAAACTAACATGAAAAGCATATAATACAACTCTGATACCACTATAGGGTTTGGGAAAGGGGTGCAACATAAATACAAAAAAAATTCCCTAAAAAACTCATAGCCAAAGGATATGTTGTAGTCATAAAACATCAATATATTAGATATAAAGAAATATATAGAATATACTTTGGCACACACTTTGTACGACAACTAAACACATCTTATCTTACTAAAGAACTTGCACTTGTGGATTCAAATATGAAGTAGTTGTTTTTGTTTCTGCCTTGTCATCACAACAACACCTTGTCTTCTCCTTAAACAATTTGCTTGTCCTCAACACTCTGCCCAAGGGCTTGAACTTCTACAATGTCCATGTAGATGTAGGAACTCTTAATGCACCACTTTGGTCTCCAAGAGGAAGGAAAACTAGGAGTTATCCATGGCTAGTGTTGCTACCTGACCTTCTCGTCTTATTGCATGTTATTGTCTTTGGGGTGAGTTTTTTCATCTTCAAGAGGAATAACTCTTAGAAAATTTGTCCCTTAATGTATTTCTTAAGTGTGTATCATTTACATAGATGTCCACTCCTTTATATAGTAAAATCTTGGTCTTTGATTTTCTAAAAATCCAATCTCGTTCCTAATCACAACTCAAAACAAAATCAACTAAGACTAATTCTATAATTCCTAGTCATTTGGTTTGTTTCCTAGTGGACTAGTTGTAGCTAATTTAGTCTCTTAGTTGACTAGGTGGCATGGCCAATCAACTAGTTTCCCTTCCAAGTCTGATTTTAATTAACCAATTCAATTCCAAAATGGACATGTCATATATTTCTTTTTTTCCCAACTTTAATCCAATTGACTTATTGGGGTACCCAATTGACTAACTTGCCATTTCCCCAAACTGGAAATCTATCAATTGTTTGATAATCAATTCAATGATTGATCCAAACCATCCAGTCGATCGATTGGATATGATATCACTACTACAGAAATAGCATTCAGTGTCGCTTTTCTGGGCGTCGGTTATTAAGGAAAACCGACGCCTAACATATCAGGCGTCGGTTGTTTAATAAAACCGACGTCTATATTCGAAGACCAGCCAGACACGGGTACCACTTTGTATTAAGCGTCGGTTTTTTTATAAACAACCGACGCTTAAAGTCGCCTGCGAAATCCATTTTTCGATAAAAAAAATAGTGTCATTTTCAGCGTCAGTTATCCCTCTCTAACCGACGCTGAAGGTGGTTCCCGCCAAAAATTTCCATGAAAATATCGTCCAATTGGACGTCGGTTGTTTCAACCAACTGACGCTAAAGATGTTTAGGCGTCGGTTGTTGTAAACAACCGACGCTATTTGGGAACTTATAACCCCCCGCGATCGCCCGACTCTTCCCCTTTCTTCTGTTTCATTGCTACCCTATTGCGGCGATTTTCCCTGTTGCGGCGACTTTCCGGCGCTTCTCTGCTGCTGCTGCTCTCTGGCGCCCCATCTCCGGCGTCCTTCTTCTCCGGCGCCCTTCTTCTCTGCCGCCCCTGCTACTGCTGCTGTCCGCTCGTCGCCGCCGGTCGTTGCCCACCGCCCCTGCTCTCCTCTAGTCGTCGCCGCCAGTAGAAGCAACTACGGTACTGTCGTCGTCACCTCCGCCCCCGCCGGTAGAAGCAGCTTTACTCATGCTGTCCTCATGCAAGGTAACCCACAAACCTTCACCACCTTTTTTGTCCTCTGCCTTGCTTTTCTCTGCCGCCGCCAACCTAGAACTCACGCAGGCAGCACCTAAGTAGGTGCCAGGGCACGCCTAGGGTCCCAAGCCCAGGTGCCCTGCCTAGATAGGCCTCTGGGCAGATGCTTGGGCGGCGCCAGGGCACGTCTAGGCTGCACGTCTAGTGGATTTTTTGCTAAAAGTTATTTACTGATTATGTTTATTTAATAATGTACTGATACATATGTGATATACCAATCTGATGAACTTTTCCCTAAATTGCCAATCATGCTTTTAAAGACATCAATAATCACCCTAATTTGAAGAACTAGGATTTTACGTATAAGAATGACAACACATTATTTGTTGGCCTAGAAACCCGTCCAAGATTTACTCATTAGGAGTAAATCTTGGATAGTCCCCGGTTTGGGACTGTTCTTGAACACCTAATCTCACTTAGGATGTAAGTGTATAATGTGTATTGAGTTTTCGAGAAAATTTTGATAGCATTTCCCCGTTTGTTCTCTAAGTACATATGTACTTAGAGAACAGCGGGGAAATGCTGCCGAAATTTTCTTGAAAACCCAATACACATTATACACTTACTAGTGAGATTAGGTGTTCAAGGATGGGATAGGTGGTACACATTTATTATATATAAGAATGACATCACATGTGTTTGTTGGCCTAGAATGTGAACAATCATTGTTTTTTATATTACTTGTACATTGAAGGATTGCTAATTGATAAAAGATCACAATTTTAGAGACATGTATGTTTATACAAATGCTAAATGTTTTCCTTATTCTAGTTGATACAAATGCTAAATGTTTTCCTTTTTAATGAAATTTTCAGATGGCTCACCATGATGAGAATGATGTCCATGATGAGCATGAAGTCCATGATGAGCATGCTGTCAATGGCGAGCATGGCGAGGATACCAACGTAAGTTCTAAAAACATATCCCGTATTTCTATAAAATTCATTATCTTCTAGTTATGTCATATATCCTGTATTTCTATATTGGCTTAATTCAGTGTGTTTATTTTTGTCAAATTTTAGGTTGATGATGCACAGCTACCCACTGAAGCAATTGAGCAACTTGATGCACAGCAACAAAAACTTAACAAGAAAAGGGGTATCACTCTGTTGAAAAAGTTACTTGCGCTGAGTGGCAGTGGATCCAAATTGGCTGTGGAGTTTGATAATGGAGGGAATGCAATTGGAGTGAACCGCAATAATTTTATAAACTATCTTGGGGTTGTCACTCGAAGCCATTGTGGTGTTAAGTATGATAATTGGCATAAAGTTCCTCAGGCGAAGAAAGACTTGATATGGAAAGATTTATGCGTGAGTTATTATTATTTGCAATTCTATTTTGTAGATTACAAATTCTATTATTTGCAATTATATTTTTGGTACTAGTTAATAACATTTCTATTTTACAGAATCTGTTTGCATTGGATGAGATGTTGCATCGTAAAAGTGTGATGCAACGCGCTGGAAAGATGCTTAGGAATTACAGGACAAATCTGAACAGAGAATACATAAGACAGGGTGATAAGAAGAAGAAGTCAGCCCTTGAACAATGGAACTTCTTGGACAAAGAAGATTGGGACAATTTTGTTGCTTCAAGAAAATCTGAAGAATTCAAGGTATTAGGCGTCACTCCCATTTTAATTAATATACATTGTATTCACCTATTCAAGATTAACATTTAGTGCTACTAACCTAATTATAAATGTGCATACTAACTAGGCCCTCAGTGACGCACAAAAAGCAAGGCGTGCACTGAATGTACATGACCATACTATGGGTCCAAAAGGCTATGCAAGCGTTCGCCAAAGACTACAGGCGGAGTCTGCGGCTACTCAGGAGTCTGCGACTACTCAGGAGTCTGCGGCCACACCCTTCCCTCGCCATGATATCTGGATAGCTGGCAGGAAAAACAAGAAGGGTGAAATAAAGAAGCCCGAAACTGCTGAGGCGGCTGCAAAAATGGTAAAATACAACTCTTAGAGCAATCATTTGAATATTGATTATTTGTGGTGTTAACTTACCAATTTGTGTTTATGGTGATTAGCGGGAGCTGCACGAGCAGAGGAAACAAGGCACGTTCATCCCTCAGGGCACAAGGGATGAATTGACAGTTGCTCTGGGTAACCCAGAGCATCCTGGACGTGTTAGAGGTGCCGACGCTGGTGTGGACATCAAAGCATTCTTTGGGCCATCCCAGCGCAAACCCAGAGCGGGACTTTCTCAAGAAGAGGTAACATATTCTATTTTTATAATGTTACTGCAAAAGGAAATTCATTAATAAAAAGCTAATATTTGTTTTATCCATGTATAGGAGAATAAGAGAGTCGAGGATATAGTTGCTAAGAAGCTCAACGATGTGGTTGCTGAGAAGGTCAAGGAAGAATTGCTGCGGTGGCAGGCATCTCAGGCTTCCAATCAGCCTATGCCGACCCACTCTTCTCCTGGTGCACAGACTGCAAGTAATCCTGGAGACCCATCGCCTAACACGTCTGCTGTAAGTATTGTTTATGACATTGTAGCTAGTCTTTTCAAGATGATATGTTTTCAAGATGATATGTATATATGTATAACATTCTTTACGTAAATTTGTAGGCATTGAAGCCATGCCGCTTAAGAATGGAAAACTATGTTGTTGCAGAGGCGCAAGCTTACCAGTCCCTTCCTGGGGCAACGTTTCATGGGACTCCAATGCCGTAGGGCTACATTCATGTGAGCCCGATACATGTATTACCCGATTGGAGGGAAGTTGAGTTGCCATATGCCCACCCAGATATTGATACACTTGGTGAGGCAGAAAGCGGGGTCATATTGTGGCCCAAAGCAGATGTCCTCTACACGACTGAAATTGTAAGATAAATTTACATTGATTTAGACTGTTAATGTGTATATATGATGTCAACTGATCTGAAATTATATATACAGGTTAAAAAGAAGACACCAGGAGCACCTAGGCCTCCACCTCCAATTCCCGCATTACCAACTTGGGTTCCAACTGACCTACAATACCCGTTAGGTCCTGCTTGTAGGGGAATGGCATGTTGGCTACGGGCACATAATTTACTTTGCCCTATAATTGTTTCTTTAGATGCAGATTATGCAGGTCAATCATACGACAGCTCTTTATTTATACAAGATATTATTGAGCTGTTTATGTATGATTGGTTGAATACATCAATGATAGAGACATGGATAAGGTGAGATCTTGTTTATACATCCATATACCTTGTGTAAGATCCGTTGATCTAGTTTCTTATATATTAATGCATACATCTATATGTTTTGCAGCTACTTAATCGAAGATCATTGCAAACAATTTGCATATGATCATGTGGGATTTTTGATTCCATCATTGATTAGTATGGTAGCTAAAGACCCTGATAGTGTTCAACAATACTGTATAGATGCTTTTACAATTTTTGGTCATCAAATGAAGACGATAATAATAGCTCCATTCAATGTCAAGTAAGTTTGCTTTATTTATAATTTAGACTTAAGAAAATTCCATTATTATTTTGCATTTTGAGTTATTAATTGTTAACTTTTTACCTCTAGTGGTAGACATTGGGAGTTACTAGTTATTGTCCCCGGGACGTTCACTGTTTATTATCTAGATCCCGCAGGAAGTACATTAAACACTAAAATTGGACACGTAATGAGAATGGCATTATTCTGGTGAGAAATATTTCATTTTTTATATTCGTTAACATCTTTTATTACATTACTATTTACTTATGCAACTTAGTGTGTTATATTAACATGTAGGGGTTTAGATGCATTCAAAAATGCTGGAGGAAAGGTCCCAAGGAAAAAGAACCAGCCATTGTCTTGGGAGAACGTAAAAGTAAGTTCCCGACTCCCCGACTCCAATGTATATATTATTGATGTGAATTGTGCTTAGTTGTATTATTTTGTATGTTTCAATTTATAGTGCGCTACACAAGACAATGGCTGGGCATGCGCATACTATGTGATGCGATTTATGCAGATGATTATCAAACATGCCGCATTGGACATCGATACCATACATGAGGTATTATATATAGTCTCATTAGTTAGTATGAAATATATCAATCTTATTTTTATATTATTACTTATATATATACATCATTCTCTTTGCAGGTGTTTAAAACTGACCACACTATAGGCAAACGCTTAAAAAATGTACATGCTCCATATACGAGGGAAGCATTAAATGAAGTAAGAGAAGAATGGGCAATAGCTGTACAAATAGTGGCAACTGTAAGATATAATTGGGATGTTGATAGTGATGATGAATGATACTTTGTAAATGAATGTTTCTGAATGTTAAAACATGTATTTGAATGATTCTATATGTGTGAACGTGACAATTGAATTGATGTCTGAATGTATCTACTTGTGTGAATCTTTTTATGTTAATTTTGCAGGTTTGTGGCCTGTTTGTAGGCTGATATCAATGGATGTCGTAAACCTGCAGTTCAGAAAACTGAACTGCAGGTTCTCATCCTGCTGACCAGCCACAGCAGGCCTGCAAACAGATTTATAAAAAAAAATAGATATAGGCGTCGGTTATTTACCGATAACCGTCAGCACAGACTTACAGCGTCGGTTTTTTGTTGAACACCGACGCCAAAAGTGTTCGCGCTACAGGAAATGGGAGTCATCTAGGACACTTTTCTGCGTCGGTTGTTTAGTATATAACCGACGGAGAAAGCGTCCTAGATGACGCTGTTTTCTGTGGCGCGAACCCTTTTGGCGTCGATGTTTTATAATAAACCGACGCCTTTATGTTAAATAGGCGTCGGTTTTTTAACCGACGCTGAAGTGTCCAACCTTTTAGCGGCGCCCACATAGGCGTCGTTCAGAAACCGACGCCAAAGGGGGTTAAACAACCGACACTAAAAGGCACTTCTGTAGTAGTGTATCCACCTATACATGATTCTGAATCATTCTAATGATATCTTTGATTACAAACTTTGATTCCTCTATGCATCCTTATGTGTGTGACTCCAACGGTTCCTTATAATAGCATTTATTATCATGACCGCACAAGAAATATTGGCATATATAAACACATAATTTCCACCCAAGAAATGGGAATAAATTGGACAAAAACCTTAACCAATTAAGTGACCACTGTTTTTGGGAAGATATAATCATTTTCTCATATATATCCATGTTGGTATGTATGACCAGAGAGCCAATGATATGATGATTGTAATGCCATATCTTGTAAATTATTTGAATAATAATAGAGGCAATCATCCAATTTATTCTGTTCTATTCAGTTATGAGATAATGGTGTAACATAATAACTGTCTAAAGAATGATATTACTCAATGATGTACATCTTCTAGTTGAGGACTTGAACGATGAGATCATATGGATGTTAAGAATATGTACATTCTAGTTATGTCCCTAGTCGGACATTATTATGGAATGCTGATAGACAACAATAACACTTAAGACTAAAAAAAAGGATAATGACAACCTTTACAGGCTGCCCCCGCGTCCTTTGCCTTAAGACTAGAGTGTGTGTTGGTTGATTACAAAATCTCATTAGACATGATATGTGATATCTAAACAAACACAAATATACTTTTTAGAGAATAATGTATCAGAAAGATCCACCTTAAGAGTGATACATGGAAAATAATATCGATAGTCAAAATAATCTTTCATAGTGATGGTGGTGATTGTGGTTCTTAGACCTGAAATCACTACGCTCATCACTTGTAGTTTGATATACTTTGACATCATCCACCATGACCTTGAATAAGGGTTGCCATAAAGGTGGTGCTCGGGTGCATTGTGACACATGGGGATGACTATGAGTGATGTAGATGGAATTTGTCCCTCCTACAGGAGTTTGGTATCATCTCCACTTGATAAGAGAGATTGAGAAATGCATGCCCATGGTCATGTGAGTCAATATGTGATATTGAACTTGCATATATCTCACGCAATCTGCTCTAGTTCATGGAACATGGATTGAACAGTGAAGAGGATGCCAATTCCATGCCTTGAGTTCAATCTGGATATTAGAGACAAAGGAACTATACGATCATTGTAACACCAAGCACAGATTGTAGGTTAAAGTTGTTCTCCAACTTTCTAATTACTTGGGTAGAAGTGAGGCCTTGCTAGTTACCACTTGTAGATTGTGATGTCATAAATTTGTTTTGGACATTCACAACCAACGTAACTCAGAACCTATAGGGTCAGACACCTAGGATACATTTGGAATAGGAGTTTATTCATAAATGATATTTAACTTGATTACAAAAGTATTTAGGTATTCAAGTTAAACAACAAAGGTTGGAAATTGACTAATAGGATTGTGAACCGACCAGTTCTAGTGTTAAATAGATTGATTCAAGTGTTAGGTCAATTTGAACCAATATTGGCAATCAGGACTCTAAACAACTACTTCAACATCTGAACTGATTGCCTCATATGTCTGAATTGACCAGTTTAGGTTGTGAATCGATCATTTGGTTTATCAATGCAATCAGATCAAGAATTGATGTTGATATCATGTTATGCAGTATTCAGATATTAATTTCCAATACAATTTCTATTGGTAAACATAGTGAAATGACTGATTTAAGGTTGAACTGATCGGCTCACATGTGAATCGATCAGTTCAACAGTTTACAAGTTCTAGAAAATTCATGAAATTCCGTCTCTTAAACTCCTACTTAGACTAGAACTCCAGACCCCAACCCTCCTATAAATAGAGGGGTAGTCGATGCTTTCTATAGACACAACATAAGCTTTGAAAATTGTTGTGTTCTCATAGTTGTGGTAACATGAGAACCCGAGCAAGTTCTACCCATCTAAGGGAGGAACAACTAGGGAGAGACAATTGGGAGAGCAAGTCGATGCTAGCACATCGACTAGGAGAGACAACTCCTTCTTGTCCTTTCATCTATAATGACAAGAGTTCTTGGTGGTTTGTGTGGACTACTACATAGGTAAGGAGGCTGTTGCATCTATCAAGGAGGATGCAGTCAACCGCCATCTGTAGTGATCAACCAAGAGGTTGATGTTGACTGTCATCCAGGTGCAACTTGTGAAAGAAGCATGCAACAAAAAGTGATAATCATTGGACTTGCTCTAGGACCATGTATATACCTTTCCAATCTTTCCTTCTCATTACATTTCTATTGATATGATCTACCATCGAACGGGAATATGGTAGTAAATTTTATTTATGCTGCTGTATCTAATGCCATATTTCCCTACAGTGGTATCAGAGTCACATCAATTTACTATCTTTTGGGATTTAAATGATATAATGGATGTTGGTTTCCATCATTTATTTATTGCATATGATCCACATGTTTAAAATGACTAATGTGCATATTCAATTAAATACCACATAATATATATACATATACATACACACACACACACCCACAGATATATATATATATATATATATATATATATATATATATATATATATATATATATATATATATATATATATATATGCAATTTACACACATTGACCTAAAATTGGTTTTGGTGGTGGAGGTTAGCATTGTTATTGATGGTGAATGTTAGCATTACTCCAAATCCTTGAGTTGGGTTGGATGGTTGTTGTTCCTATTTATATCTCAGTTTGCGTGCGAAGCCTCTATCTTCTCTTCCATATGTATAAGTATTATTTTTTCCTTCCCATACTACCCTCAAATGTAACTCGAGATTTTTATATTACCATATAATATGTTAACTAAGGTAGAATAGTTTTAATTCTTGTAATGGTAAAAGAAGACGTCATGCACCAGACAAATCGCCCATTTTAGAAGGTGAATCAATCAACTGGAGGATTGAGTAGGCTTGACGATAGGATTCCAGTACGGCAGGATCACCTCCTTTTTAGAGAGAGCTAATGCTTGTTGGGTGAACCAACAGATCCATTTGCAACTCCTTTGGAAATATTACTCGAATGGTACTTCTTTCCTGAACTAATCGGCTAGTGGATCAACCAATCATCTAGAGGTGTTCATAAGTCATTTGGACCGGAGAACAATCAACCAACTGACTGATCAAAAGTTAAACTGATCGACCTAGAATGGTTTGAGCATAGATCTTCATCAACAATAGGTTGTTGCATATGATGTGGACCTCAGGTGGTAGTGATTCCTTATGGCTCTAAGAAATTACATTAGTATGGCCATAACCATCACTTGTGTGTTTTAATTGCATGTTTTTGTTTGTGGGTTATAGCACACATATGATTCATACTATTAGTTGTGATGATAGGATTTGTATATATATTATATAAAATCCATCAATCAAACATATTAAGTCTTAGATGCTTTCCATAAGAAACACACATGAAAAACTTGATCGACTAAGCGTAGGTTCTACCAAAGTGTGGTGTGATGTCCCTCTCATGGAAATTTGATAATAGTTATGTGGGTGATAACACCCAAATTCAGGCATTTATGCCAAAATATTATCTATGGTTTTGTGTCATTATAGCCTTAATATGCCCAAAATAACCCTAGGTCCTTATCTTTTAGTAATTTATAGATAGAGTTTCTCAACTAGCCAATTTTGGGACTTGCATGAACCGAACTCAAGAAGATGTCACTTCTCCAGATTCTACTCCACAAGAGTCACGTTATGTGCACCTACTAGCCAATTTTGGATCCTATTTTTGATGGCCAGTCCTTTATTAGAAAGCATCCTCATAAATCAGAAGGTTCATTGACGCGGGCCCATCAACCACCTGTAATAGCCCCCCCCCCCCCCCACAGGGTGGGTTTGTTCCTAAAGAGCAAACTACACCGTCTCGACCGTAACACTCGACATGGCTGGGCCGAGGTCAAGGCGTAGCGACCGCTACAATCCTCGTGACCACTACAACTACTACAAAGCCTACCACGGCCAATACACTCATCGTGATTGCTACATCAACCACGATTGAGACACCCGACTCGGTCCTACCACTACAAAAAATTGGGCCATTTTTCACGGGAGAGTCCTGTCACAAACCCCTCTCTACAGTCCCTCAGAAATAGGGACGGTTGTGGGTCTGGCCCTCACAAATGGTCTGTGAAGAGAACTCACGTGACAAATACCAGTGGCCCTCACGAATACAATTTTCACGGACCAACTGACCCTCAAGAATGTTATATTGAGGGACTATTTAGCCTTCATGAATACATTTTTGAGGGACTATTTAGCCTTCATAAATACATTTTTGAGGGACTATTTAGTTCTCATAAATACATTTTTGAGGGACTTGATGGTCCTGGAGAATATATTTTTGAAGGGATAATGCCTTCATTAATATTATTTTTGAGGGGCTATGTGGTCGTCATCAATGCAATTTTGATGGTCAATCTGGACCTTCATCAATATATTTATGAGGGACTACTGTAAATGATTTTTTTATTGATTATTGAATGATTTATTAAATGATAATTAATTGTTACTATAGTGAATATCAAATTTTAAATGAAAACTTTGTATACATAACCTCAAGAAAATTTTTTATACAAATTCACATGACATCATAAGAAGATTCAACACCAAAATGACACATACAAATGTTAAATCACCTCAAACCAAATTTTGTTATTGAAGAAAAATATTATCCATACATTGTGTGCTCAACATTGATATAAATAAAGAGTACATATGGTTCAAAAATTTGAGATTGATGTCAATCAACATATCATGCTAGAAACTCTTAAGATCTATAATGTCTCCATATTCCTTCAAATGGTGTGGTGCTCTTCATCAATGCCAAGCCTCATACGGTTAGGTACTTGAATATTCTTCTCCTAAAAATGACAAATCATTATATTAATAGAATTTAAAGTTTATACATAAATCATAATACAACAAACAACTTACCCTTATATTTCGGTTTTGGTCTACTCCAAGGTGCATTGTCCGTTGAAATCCATCATTAAAAGTAATTCTACCCTATCAATATAAATACAAAAAGGAATCAGAGTGAGTGCGAAGTAGAGATAAATGTAAGTGAACCAACATAGCAGCAACATGCACCCGTAAACTAAAATTATGATTGAACTTAGTAATTACTCATGCAAACACCTGAACTGTCAGAGTGTAAATTATGAAATAGGATCCATAACAGTAACTAATGCCAAAAGGGATCAGAATTCAGATTGTTAAGTCATAAGCTATTTTTAATCTGATCAGATATATATGCAGGCGCTGGGAATGTAAACCAAGAAGCTGAACGATATCAAAGCAACCAATCAGCAATATAAGAAAATTAATATTTGCTCAAGTGATCAAACTATTCAAACCACGGGAGGGAGGAAGGGAATGGACAAATTGAAGCAAATGATTCTTCAATAGGTTGCTGTCCAGGACACGAGACTCTTGTTCTCATCAAATGCTTGTATTTGACAAAGAGAGACCCATGTATATAGGTCACTATCACATCATAGTTGTGACCCACTAAGAGTTACCAACAGTTACTATTCACAGTTACTGTTGGTGAAGGCACCCAACAAGTCATTTTGGCAACCAGTACAAACTGTTGATGTTTATATCAAACATTGTTGGTAACCAACAATGTCACATTCACCTTAGTACATGTTGCTAATAAACAAGAATCATTATTAACTTATGAATTTCATCTATGCGCCTAATGGGCCTTTTTAATTAAGAGTTGTGGACTATTTTATTTGTCTTTCATAGACATGTTTTTTTTATTTCATGGAAACCCAAATCATTAATAGGAATTTTAAATACATACAACATTGAGAAGTAAGAACAATTCTTGCTGCTTTAAGCTAGAAATGCCCCCTGCCTAGGAATATCATGCATGATTATTTTAAACCAAACAGGCTATGCTTATCCAGTACTGAATGACAGCCTGATTTTATATCTAAGTAGCTTGATTCATCTATCAATAGTATGGTTTCAGTTATCCTGAATTTGATCAAAGTCACATGAGTTAAGAACTATATAATATAAACAGTCTGATTTTATATTAATATGGATCCGAAAAACTAGCTGTAGCAATTTTATTTCAAGTTTGATGCTTGTTCTTTTTTAATTCTCCATCTCTGCTTTACTATTTTTCTCTTATGCTAACAAAGGCCTATTTCTTTACGATAACATATTCTTTTTGTCTCCTCGTCTTTTGTAGACATTCAACCTGATTCTTTATGTGAAAAGCTGGGTCCCAAATATGCTTATGTGCCAGTGAACGATTTGAAGGGCCGACCTTGCTGCTGGTTCTTCACTTTTATTTTTGTGCTGGCCAATTTCAACTATCATTTCTTTTCATATCACCATACAGCCCGTCCTTTATTTCTGTAGTCCGCATTCTTTTATCATGTGTTATACCCCAATGGCTGCATCTCCAGCACCACAAATCTTTCAACAGTAAAATGTCTCCTCTCAATTATTTTTCCACTTTTATCGCTTTCATTCTAATATCCTACACATTGTTGTCTACCAAACCTGCTGTTGTCCATGGTAACACTCTCCTAATTCCTTTTAGTTGGTGTGAGGTGGAGATAAAGAGGATGACAAGAGATAAAGAGGAGATAAGATGCAGTAAAATGGCGTGAAAAAAATATTTCTGGATTGGACTTGTGCAGGTTCAACTGTAGTTAAAAGAGCTTAATAGAAGAGGAGATGAGATGCAGTAAAGTGGCATGAAGAAATATTTCTAGACTTAACTTGTGCAATTTCAACTATTGTTGAAAGAGCTTACATATTGCCTGTCTAGCATCTTGAAGTTGTTTGTCAGTAAACCCATTTTCACAGTGATCAATTATCAGGTTGTCGTATACATTACTACCACTGTAGCCCTTGCAATTTTGTGTGCATCAACAACTACTATGGACCAGCACTCTCTGGACTTTGTCTTCTGTCTACATCATGTTCATGTTGACTATATGTTTCTACAGTGAACCAGTACTGTCTAGCTTTGCTGAATTAGCAATTGAGATAATACCTATTGCTCCTACCTGTAATTGTCTACTGCTGATCCATATGTGCATTTCAGTTTGATCGAGGCTCTATATTTGTGCATGCAACTGCTTCAGGTTTATCTATTTGAGGGGGTGTGATCATTTTGTGTTTGCTGAGTTTGTTATCTATGTTCCTGTTTGTCTGCATTTAGTTTGTATGTCTGCAAGCTGGGCTTGTGATTCTCCCTTGCTCCAGCTTGATGGGAGTGTTGAGAGTTACTAGTTAATGGTTTTTTAATTGTGTGTATGGGCCTGAGTCTGTTTGGTCCATTGGGGCTCTGTGTTTAGTCTGTATTTGTCCCCTCTCCTGTATGTGGATGTAGGGTTTGGCGGTTTGCCTAATAACTGATATCTCTTCACCTACCGATTAACATTCTAATAGAAATGAAATCACTTGGACAACAAAATGTGTTCTTATTTATTTACTAAGACATCTGACAGCTTGAAATTTAGCTTTGGATGACCACTCATTTTTTAGGAAAAATTAAACAGAATGACTGGTCGAGTTACCCTAAAAATTCTTCTTCATTAGTTTTGCAACAAGTTACTCATAAAAATCAACTTCATCCGGTATTTCAATAAATTCGGATGTAGTTTATCATCACTGTCACATATAATGATCAATAATTGGAGGCAAATCACTTCATATTTGTTACAAATGGACGCCGATTATAAAACTAATTGCTGAAACAAGCAAAAGTTTCAGATAACTTACATGATTACTACCTGTACCTACAGGAAACCTCTCATCCTCCATAGGTAATGGCAAATTGTGTGATGAACAGATAGCTAACAGACATTCTGACCATTTTTCAACGTTTAAAGTGAGACAAGCTCCCTACACAAATAAGAGGCTCTTGGAAACTACTGATGATAATAATAACATATAAAAACAATCAAATGTCTATACAAATAGTAAAACTAAAATCACCAAAGATTACAATCCACGGAGTATATCTGGTTGGCTTTAAAGCCAGCTATCAAGTAATAGATATAGGCAAAGAAAGGGAAAAATTACCTTCCATATTAATTGCCTCATCTGTGGTTTCATAATCCAAAGTTTATGCAACCATGATCTCATTTCTCATTGCCCTATATAATTGCTGTCACACCAGATAGAACTGTAATGGTCCTTATCTTTCTCGAGATATTTTGATAAGAAACTAATACTATATGAAAATTCATCTTCCACCAATGGTTTCTGCCCATCATCTGTCCTGGAATTCGAATTCTTCTCAAACAAACTTGTCTGGACAACTTGATCTATTGTAGAGAAGTAACCTTTATCTTGAACATCAATCAAAACAGCATGACATACTCCTTTATGAAGATGTCCGGGAGCCAGATCCAATCAGTCCTCTCAAGTAGGAGACGTTCCACCTCAGAGCGGATGAACTCAACAATGGAGGCGGTCACGGGAGTAGCAGAAGGTGTCTAAGAAGCACCCTCAGACGCACACAACATTGGCCCACGCAGGTGTGCTATATTTCTTCCAACATATGTCTTCAGTATGGTTGTTGTGGCCACAAAAGTCACAGTACCGTTGAGTAGTGGCACCTCCAGAAGCAGCAGTAGATGAGCCACGACCAAGGGAGTCACGACCAAGTGGCCCACATCCCCATCCAGGAGCAGAAGAACGGTTGTCCGGAGGTCGACCGCGACCCCTGCCACGACCACGGCTAGACATAGAAACATGAGCAGTAGGGTCACCAGTGTTAGAAGGCAGATCTGACGAGGAAGTCGACAGGCGTTGGAGATGTTGAAAAGCACTCTCCAACGTGGCTAAAGGATCACTGGCAAGAATCTGGTCAACCACACCAGCATATGAGTCAGGAAGGCCGCAGAGGAACTGGATAACCTGGAGTTCCTGTCGTTGTCGTTGCATCGTGGCTAAGTCGATAAAGGGATGAAGATTCTCAAGCTCAGCCCAGATGACTTTAAAGGTCAAAAAGTAGTCAACAATATCGGGCCTAGTGAAGTGCAGACGGGACAGCTGTATGTTCAGGTCAAACACCTTCTTCGGATTCTTTCTATGCGAGTAGGTGCTTGCCAGTTGATCCCACATCTCCTTGGTAGTCGAGAGATGAAGTAGCGTAACGATGATGCAAGTTTCACTAATGTTCACAATCCAGGTCATCACGGTCGACTCATCCTTGACCCAGTCATAATAGATCTTTTTCTCCTTGGACTCGACAGTACTGGGCGGAGCAGGAGGCGGGGCCTCAGTCAGATGGGAATGCTTTCCTTGTGACTTCGCAAAGATCTCCATGGAGCAAACCCAATGTTGATAGTTGCGCCCATCTAGTGGAGTCGCACTATAAAGATATGGTTTAAAGGTCAAGGACACATAAAACATTTGACTTCTGAGCCACCAGAGACCCTATTGTATTGGAGCAATGGCAACAACATGACGAAAATCTACCGAACATGTTGTGGAATAGCATGGAGCTGCATATAGCAGATATGAAAAACCACTTTGAGACATGCCAAGACGTTGCGGGATCATCTTCAACTTATGCATTCCAGCAATATCTCTCGCGTGTGCGATATGACAATAGAGCTATATGGGCTACAATAGGGAGACAAATCACTTACACAATATTTTGGCAAAGTGACTCGCTTGGCTGATAATTTGCACAATCTACTTCTCTCTACAGACATCTAGAAGATACAGTGACAGCGTGATCAAATGACAGTGATTAAGTTCTTGATCAGACTTTGTCATGAGTACGAGTGCGTTCGTAGTCAAATTATGTCGGGTGTTGAGCTCCCTTCCTTGGCTGACACCTCCCCCGATCTTTTTCCGTTGTTGCCACCTCTCCTCCCCGCCTGTCTCTCTTCCCTCCCTTCGCCCACTGTTGCTAGGGTTCCGACCCCATCTACCTCCCGTCTCCCCCGATCCCTCTCTACTCCACCATAGCAGATATCCAGCACGTGGTTTGTGGTTTCGGTGGGTGAATCTAGTGTACCTTGCCTTCCTATTCAACTATCGTCTTCATATCTACACCGCCTTCAGATATGGCGCCGCGTTTAGGAAGGAGGGCGCCTCCTCGTGACTGTAACTCCAAAAATATCAACCATCCATGGTATACACCGTACCGCCTCTACCCACTATTGAAGAGTTGGTTAGCAAGCCCTTCTGCTTGATCGAGCATCCAGACGTGCAGACAACCCGCCGGTGGTAGAGACCACCACTACATCGCCGAGCTTTGACAGAAAGCAACCATCTTCCACCGTCTTGGACCTAGAGAAATTGGGTCGCCGCCCTTTTGAATCCACCTCTCAACACGGCCGCATCTACCGTCTGAGCCCGCTGTGCCATCAACTTCGAGCCCTCCAACCCGTCCTCCTAAGCATCCTTTTCATCTCCCTTTTACTCCTCGTTATATCCCTCCAAGCCTCCCGATCCGCACTCCACCGCGCCAACGCATTGGGCCGAGTCTGCCTGCCCCTAACTCCGCCGCAGGCTCCATGCCTCCAGCTGACGGTTGCCATTGTGAGCCTGTCCGACACGGAGGGGGTAAGGACACGGGAAGGAGAACCCCATCGGCAAGTCATTCAATGGGATCATGGAGATAGTACGACGCCCGTGGGTGCTGCCTCACATGCCAGCCAGCTGGAGCAAGTTACTGAATATCCTGCCAAAATACGATTGTGTTTATTGCTACCACCTCTGCTAGTCATTTGTTCAATTTTACTATTGTTGCTCAGAGCTATATTAATAGCTAATGCTGCCATGGTGCCGCTGTGCAGATTATTCTGCTTATGCTATTTTATGTTTAGTTGGTGGTGAGGAGGTGGGAGTGTGGTGTTGCCACGAGATGGATGGTGGTGTTGTTGGTTGAAAATGGTGGATTTTGGTGTTTCTTCTCAATTGATAGTGATAGTTGGTGGTGGTGAAGAGCAGCAGATTGTGGTGGTTTTGCGGGTTGATGTTGGTGGTGAAAAGTAGCAAGTGTAGGAGGAATGGGTGGTCAAAACGAATTGGGTGAGTTGTTGATGATATGTATCTGGTTTGTTCATGCAATGAAAACTTTGTTGTTGATACTGTATATGTAAACTTTAGATACAAAATGCTTCTGAAAGTATATACTAAGACAAGTGGCTTTTATTTCAGTATTGTCTATTCTGAATGTTCATGTTAAGTAGTTGAATTCATGGGTTGTCCAAGGTGGCTGAGTAAGATGGTGTTAGCTTGAAATGTCCATATGGAAGAGGACAACAACGTATTTCCATGTAGTATAGACATATAGTGGTTTTTATGTCAATGGTGGGATTAAGATAAATACTGCATTTTAAATACATCTTTACCAAACAAGGTGATTAAAAGGGAAGTACTTGTAATCAATGTATTTATAAATTCCCAGTCATCCAAACGAAGTAATTAAAAATTGCTGTATTTGTTAGTTAGGTAGTCCAAATCCCATCAGTCCTTAATTACTACAGCAGTTACAAATTGGCTACCCAAACGGCCCCTAAAAGGATTTAATAATGGCATTACAAACCACAAACGAGAAACTCAATGAAAAATTAAAGAACTTACAGAATCTTCTTCCAAAGGAAACACCTTTAAGATGTTGACAACTTTTGAAAGTTCCGTGACTGCATCCAGATTTTTTTCTTGAGCTTCCAATGCCTGACACCAAACTAATCACTTAAGATTTTGCTGATGTAAGAAGGACATGCAAATTTGAAATATACAATATATATTAGAACAGATTCTATTATGTATTCATACCCAGGTTTGCAAGAAACATAAGCGAGTTTTTGCTGCAATAGCTCCACGAAGAAGTACTATGGCACGTTTGTTCTCTAATTCAACATTGTCAGCAAGTCCTGCAAGAAACCGATGAATATCTTCACCATCAATTTGAATGTCTTTTGGAACTTTGGATGCCCTATGTAATTTCAAAAAACTCAGGTCATTGAAGGTAAGAGGCAAGTTTACAACAATGCTTGTACAATTTAAGTGATAGTACAAGCTTCTGATACTAAAATGATAGAATTAGCAAAAACCCGCTACATATGTTCAGGACGAAGTCAATTGATGCTCGATAAAATGAATCTCGAGAATTAGCTGTATCAAATGATACTCGAACGCCAGAAAATCTGCACAGCCTACGCAGCTGCAAACAGAACATTTTTATCACAAAAAAGAAATTTTAGCAAGCATCTTCAGGCTCTGAACATATGAAATAGATCATACAAACACAAACTGTTGCAATGTAGTCTATTCTATCAAAAAGCCATACTAGTGATAAGTTAATGGCAACAACCAATACATATAGTAACTAGAATAAACAAATGGCAAAGAAAATCATTGTTTCGCCAAAACACCAACTTCTTTTGCAGGAGAATTCCCCATTTTATTAGAAAATAACAAATGTACAGCAGATAGTGGAAACTTACATAAGGAACACATAGATTTTGAGTCAAATATCAAGTTAGGCAAACATATTTCAGCAAGACTTCATAGGACAAATCAGAGTCACCATGATGACAGCAACACCTTAAACACTGATCTTTTCCAGTATATGATAGTCTAATGTGAAAATTACAATAGGCTTGATAGATACTCCAAAATATAACGGGTGGGTGATATATCAGTCAAAAAAATCATGCGTCACTCACTGACATCGTATATATAAGTTACTACACTGAAATAGAAATTAGTGTTTGTCTCATCATTACATTATGCTGTTAAGTAATAAACACCTACAGATATAACTACCTTTAAACAAAGTTCTTAGGAGGCACAAAAATAGCATTTTCTTTATCAACACAGGAACATACGTTCTATGATATTTAATCATTGCAGTTACTTTTGCAAACTATAAACCTTATAAGCAGCGTCACATACATCACATGAATCACACACAGACATTGTAAGAAGTTTATGTATTGCAGTTGCTTTGAGGCTACAAATCAATAAACAAATATTATTAACATGAACGTAGCCTCATGGTATAGGAGAAAATATCACTGACTTGAATTATATCATCTTCAGTATAATCCTTTCCGCTCACTCTCCTATTCATCATTGCTGGAAATAGATAAATATGCAATGATTTGTAGGAAGCAGTCACCAAATTGATTCAAAAAGTGGAAACACAACTTTACCTGAAAAATAAGTACCGGATGCATTAAGAAATTGACTTTGAAGGACATGATCGAGTAAGAAATCAAATAAAAAGAGGGTAAAGTGCATGCAACGCCCACCTAGAAATGTGACAGCATGGTAAAACCAAGTTATAGCAGCTGGGTAAACAATGAAGGTAGAAAATGTGAATGAATGAAGGACCTAATGCAATAATAGTAGGTAAGAACACTCCCCACAAGCATCACCCTTCCCCATGGCCCTCCCATTTGTCGCGCAGATCGGGGCTCCGTAGGACTCCATGGTGTGCCCTTTGTCGTGTTGGGTGGCAGCGTATCGGAGGGGAGAAGACACCTAGGGCTTTGTAGTGGTAGCATCGGTGCTACCCATCCCTCATGCCGGACGCGCACGGCGGCGCGAGAGGGGGAAGCACAGAGCGACGAAATAGTTCTTCGACGGAGGAATGAGTGGATGAGTGGGGAGGGTTTTTCTTTTTTCTTTTTTTTATTGACAAATGTTGTGTTTTAGAATGGAGGGAAGAGTTATGAGATGGAGGGAAACATTTGCCATGGCATTTTTCACGGGGTGATTAGTGAGTAATGTATTTGTGAGGGATTAGTGTTCACATAAAAGTTATAAGGATGTTAAAAACACGGTTGAGGGATTTGGTCCCATATTTGAAGGATGAGCCCTCACAAATAGACATCATTATTCAGGATTTTTGGTTCCTCACAAATGTTCTTCAACAAAGGACAATTTTTTTGTAGTGTACCCAGCCCAACACAGTCAGTTTGAGGACAAGGGCCAACAACCATCTCGACCAAGACATCCGTCTCGACTGTGATAACCGTCTTGACTGTGACATCTGTCTCAACTGCTACAAGCTCTACGCCTATGACATATCTCAACCACTACACCTGAAACGGTCAGGTGCTAAGCCCAACACAATCAGGCCGAGACAAGTGTAGTGACCAAAACAGGTGTCGTGACCACTCATTACATACACTCCACCTTCAATTGTAAATACCCACCCCTCACTACCTGGAGAGGGGTTCTAAACATTTAGAGGTTCCAAGTTTGACTGTTCCGACCCATTTTGGTTTCATGTTGTGGTTCTAATACGTTTTGGTTCCCAGAGCCCTGTGGGAGAGTGCCAAGGTTCGAAAAGGCTGAAGTTCTCATCCTACATCCATCCCTATAGTTTTCTTCCATCTACCATTATTTTCCACCATCATTCACCCTCTTCTCACTTCCAACCATTCCCAGACATCTTCCACCTCCATACACCCACTAAGCTATTGTTTGTGATGAAATCGAAGAGAAAGGAGGACAAAGAGTCCATAAGAGAAAGGAGTATGACCCAAAGAAAAGATTTAGCCCATACAGATTTTAAGGAGAGAGAGCCACCTCTCCTCTATGGCCAAATCTATTCCTCTTCTCCTTTCTTCTGTTGTTCTTCTTTGTTTCTATACGAATGATGTTCTGTCATTTTTGTTCAGTGCCAACTATTCTTGTCCATGGCTAGTTGATCTCCTTCTTGGATATGTATCTCGTTTTGAGAATGTTTATGTAATTTTACCTTAAGCAAGTAGTTTCATTCCAGATCTAGTACGTATTCCATTCTATCTTCTCTTTCTAGTTATGATTGCTAGTTTGGTTGATCTCTTTCTTTATTGAACTTCAATTTATGCCTATATCGAGAGATTCGTTGTAGAAATAGATAAGAGAAGTTAGCTTGTATTAGAATACGAAAGGAGGATGGTTCAAGGTGATCTATGCAGAACCATAGACCCAGGAACAATCAAGCCCAGCCCGACACGATTGGGCCCACTACCAGGTTCTGCCCAGATCACATCTGTTCCTAGCATCTAAGAATATTATAGACCTGAAAGGGTATCTAGAATATTCTAGGGTGATGATTTGTCATCCTTGAGAGAGGTCTCATATCATTGATCAATTTTAGTCACGCTGCGTGAAAGTATGTGGGATGACCCCATAGGAACAGACACCACAGTACGTACTATGTTTGGATGTAGGTTGATAGATGGGGTGTTTGAGGGTTGTCTATGCCTGAGAATGGGTGCATAGACTGCCCAAATTGTGGTTACATAGTCAAGAACTCCTATCTGATTAGTAGAATCCTACAGACTCTGTTTTATTTTCGTTACTTTGTTTTGTTTTATTTCGTGACATTTTGCTAGACTAGTTCTAGTTTCATACTTTTATCAACTATCAGATTGGCTTCACTGAATTAAGAGTGAGGTCTTAAGCATCCTACACATCCCCATGTCCCTGTGTTCGACCCCTTATATCTACTTTGACCCCATAATAAAGTTGTGGGGGTCCTTGAAGGTTTCAGTTTATAAATTTAAAGTCTGACCTTCCTTTGGGAGTCGATCAGTGGGCCTGCTAAAGTAGGGTGCATTACTATTGTGTTGGCTTTTGGGTTAGACTTAACTAGACGATCTTAATGATATTAAGTACCTAGAAGCATGTAGATGACTGTGACAAGGAGTTTTTTACAACATCTATCCAAGAGTTGCATTTAGATGCAATTGACAAAAGTTGCCTACCTAAATAGTCAAGTTCTGGGCGATCAGCCAAAGCTGACTCATAATTTGATGAAAAATGGATCTTGGCTCACTAGAAGATTGTACACTGCAATCTTCTAAATTGATATGTGTGGGATATCAATTTGAAATAATAGTAGGAGAGATAATTAATTAAATATCTAATTAAACTCCATCAAAATTTTTAATCAAATCAAATTAAAAGTGTTTTGACAAATTGTAAATTTTTCTTGTAGAATCAAATGGCAACCAATAACATGTTTTCCTCCGAATATGTGTTTGAGAAGGACAAGTTGAATGGGTATAATTTCCATGACTGGTTTAGGATGTTGAGAATCATTCTCACATAGGAGCATAATCTCTATATAATGGAGACACCAGAGCCAGATGATCTTGCTCCTACTATGCCTAAGGCTAATAGGGATGCTTACAAGAAGCACTCTGAAGACGTCATTGATGTCAAGTGTCTAATGTTGTATGCAATGAACTATGAGTTGCAGAGATATCATGAGAACATAGATGTGAATGAGACTATAACAGATCTTAAGAACATGTACCAAGATCAAGCAATATAGGAGAGATATGATGTCTCCAAGGCGTCATTCAAGTGAAACATGGTAGAAGGAGATCTAGTAGGTACCCATGTGCTCAATCTTATTGGGTATGTAGATAACCTTACTAGACTGGGATTTCCCTTGGGTCAAGAGTTGTCCACTGATGTGATTCTACTTTCACAGCTAGAGTCATACAATCAGTTTGTCATGAACTACATCACGAATGACTTTGACAAGTCATTGTTCGAATTACTTGGCATGTTGAGAGCAGCTAAAGCATAAATGAAGAAAGACAAGCCCAATTATGTGATGATGATCAACATAAAAGGGAAGTCAAAGGGAATAGGAAAAACTAAGAAGAGTTCTAAAGCTAGTCAGAAGCCCAAGTTTTCTACACTCAAAGCAAAGGGAGGGGTAAACAAGGGAGGCAATTATCATCACTGTCACCATCCTAAACATTGGAAGAGGAATTTCCCTCTCTATCTGGAGGAACTGAGGAATATAGAGGAGACAAAGATCTCCACTTTAGGTATATATGTTATTGAGATAAATTTATCTAGTTCTTCATCTGGGATACTAGATACCGAATGTGGATCTCACATATTCTTGAATATGTAGGATCTAAAAAGAAGTATGCCTTTTTGAAAGGATGAGCTTAAACTACATGGACCAAGAGTTATTGACATTGTAGTTGGAACCTATAATTCATCTCTGCCTACAGGGCTTGTAATAGAAATAAAGAACTTCTATTTTTTACTGACCATAAATAGAAAAATTATTTCTATATCTTGTATGGACAAGGAAGTATATTAATTTCGTATAAAGAATGGTCAATGTTCTATTTCAATAGATGAGATCATTTATGGCAGTACCCCAATTAATGTCTTATGGTCTTTATTTGCTAGATCTTAAGACAAATGTTTATAACGTTAATACCAAAAGACTAAAACATATAACTCAAATGAAACATATCTTTGGCATTATCGTCTGGGGAACATAAATGAAAATTGTATCTCTAGACTCCCTAAAGATGGTTGTCTGGACTATTATAATTTTCAAATAATAGAGACAAGTGAATCTTGTTTGTTGGGAAAGATGGAAAAGACTCCATTGATTGGTAACAGTGAGAGGGATAGTGATATATTATGACTTATACATACTAATGTATGAGGCCCTTTCAGAACAAATACTAGAGGTGGTTATCAATACTTCATTACCTTTATGGCTGACCTCAATAGGTATGGTTATGTTTACCTAATGAAAAATAAGTCAGAAACTCTTGAAAGTTCAAGGATTTCATGAATGAAGTATAGATGAAACTTATAAAAAGTATTAACACACTTCATTCTGATCTAGATGGAGAATACTTAAGCTAAGAGTTTGAGGACCTTCTACGAGACCATGTTATTGTATCATAATAGACTCCACCTAGAGTACCATAGTGCAATGGTGTATTAGAAAGGAGTTACACATTGCTAGGTACGGACAATGATGAGTTTTGATGATCTTCCAATTTTCATCAGGGGTTGTACTCTAGATACTACAATGTTTACACTAAACTATGTACCATCTAAATCGATTCATAAGACACCATATGAGATATGGACTAGAAAGCATCCTAAAATGTCTTTCATGAGGATTTTAGGGTGTGAAGCTTGAACTTATAAAGGTGAAAGAGGAACATAGAGAGTCATAAATTGTTGTGGAATCTCAAAATCCTCATGTGGCATAGGAACCTCACAGATCTAGTAGGACAAACCTTCAGCCAGATAGATTTCATTATCTTGTGACTCAAGTAGGCAATGAGTTGGTCATTGATAATGAGCCAACCACCTACCTAGAAGTTTTTAAGGGACCAGAGTCTGGGAAATGGATTGAGGCCATGATATCTGAGATAGAATCTATGTACACCAACAAGGAATGAACCTTGTTGGATCCACCTGAAGGAGTAAAACCCATAGGGTACAAGTGGGTCTTCAAGAAGAAGACTGGCATAGATGGTAATATACAAACTTACAAAGGTAGATTGGATGAAAAGGGTTTTAGACAAGTTCTAGGTGTTCACTATGACAGAAACGTTTCTCCAATCACCATGGTTAAGTCCATCAGGATCATGCTTGCAATTGCAACTTATATGACTATGAGATTTGGCAGATGGAAGTTAAAACCACATTCCTTAATATGAATCTTCTTGAGGATGTGCACATGACACAAACTAAGGGTTTTTTTAATCCAAAGGATGCAAATAAAGACTATAAACTACAAAGGTCAATCTACAGATTGAAGCAAGCATCTCGGAGCTAGAATCTTCAATTTGACAAAATAGTAAAAGAGTTTGGCTTTAGTCAAAATGAAGATGAACCATGTGTTTACAACGAAGGTTAGTGGGAGCACAGTTGTATTCCTCATATTGTATGTGTATGACATACTATTGATGGGGAATTACATCCCTACTTTACAATTGGTAAAGACCTATCTAGGAAATACATTCTCTATGAAGGACTTAGGCAGAGCATCCTATATTCTAGGAATCAAGATCTATAAAGATATATCTAGAAGGCTTCTTGGACTATGTCAGAGCACATACATTGACAAAATGTTGAAGAGGTTCAGCATGGAGAACTCAAATAGATAAAAGTTACCCATGTCTCATGGTATTCTATCTCTAGAGCTCAATGTCCCATTTCTTGTGAAGAAGGGAGTGCATAAGTATGATTCCATATGTATCTGCAATTGGACCTATCATACACACAATGTTATGTACTCATCTAGATGTCTCATATGCCTTGAGAATGATGAACATATATTATTTAGATCCCAGTGAAGCTCACTGGACTATCGTGAAGAACATCCTTAAGTACTTGAGAACAACTAAGGATAAGTTCCTTGTCTGCCATGGTGAGGAAGAGTTGGTGGTAAAGGGTTACACAATTGCAATCTTCCAAACTGAAAAAGATGACTACAGATAGAAGTTTGGATTTTTGTTTTTCCTAAACAACAGAGTTGTTAGCTGGAAGAGTTTCAAGAAAGCGATAGCTGTGGATTCTTGATGGAGCTTCCACTTGCGTGGAGTTACGTGCACCACTAAAAATCCTAAAGATAGTAAGTCTTTTAGGTTTAGCCTTGCTTATACTAGATTAAAAACTCCACCCATGTATGCTAGGATATGTGGAAGTCTTATCGTAGTATAGTTAAGGGTCGAATCCATAGGACAACAATCTTGTTAAGATCAACAAGATGGAAAACATTAGAATTTCATTTAACTCCTTAAAATTCGGTATTTAGATCAAAGAGTTGGTTTGGTTGTTTAAACTAAGTTCGAGTAAAGTAAAAGCATGAAAGTAAATTTAAGGTTGTAAACAATGTTGAGAAACCACTAGGATGTGATTGGCTTTCGCCACCACTACACATGGATCAAGACATACATCACAATAACTTGGCTTGCAAAGAAAAGAGTCTAAACAGATAGTATCTTTGTAGGCTTAGCCTCCTTTCGGATAACTAACTACGAGAAATGTGGAAGTGTTGCAATGCCAGCCATCCCCAGAACAATGGTCACTTACTTTGCATCACTCCCCTCACAAAGTGAGTTCCTTGACCCGTCAAGGTTGCACTTTCATACGTCAACTGATTCCATTTCATAGTATGAAAGTACAATAATGGAGGTGAGTTTACTCCACTTCTTGAGAAACGTTTCTAGATACCAAACCAAATGTATGGTGACTACATACAATCTGGAACCAACAAGCAGTCAATATTCGAATCTAGAAGTAAAAATATAGACAATTTGCACTAACAGATAATAGATAACACAAGTTGGTGATCAAGCAACTAGCATTCATTAAATGATTGATGTCAAACTAGAAACATAGTGTTTTTCTATTGCAAACTCAAGAATTACAATGTATGAAATGAAAACATGGGTAGCAGGGCTACTCCCCGCACCCTAGTGTATAAGACTACTCGCTCATGGCAAGAACAAAGAAGGGGGCGAGAAGAGAGAGAGAGCATCATCTTTACAAAGGAGGGAGGAAGGTTGACCCCTTTGAGAGAGAGAGAAAAATGATCTTCACACTTCGTAGCTTGCTTGATGATGAATCCTCCTCTTCCCACCTTCTCTGTCAATGAGAGAGAAAGTAGCTTGGAGATGGAGTATGAATCTCAGACTGGCAGCCTCAGGGCAGTGGGAGAAGGATGGAATGGCTCTAGAACAATAGAAGCAACCTTTGGACGTCTGAAACTTGATGATTTGTGAGGTCCCCTTTGGGTTCTATTTATAGGATTTTGAGTGAGCCTTGAACGGTTTGGGGTAAGTGGGTCCAAATGGTCTTGGAGATAGTTTGGATTTTCACACGGTTTAGAGACTGTTTGGACTCTTTCGGTCTGGAGACCGTTTGGATTTTCACATGGTTTGGAGACCGTTTGGACTCTCTCGGTCTGGAGACCGTTTGAGTCCTCTCAGTATGAAATCATTTGAGTTCATTCGATCTTGGGGTCGAGTAGCTTCATACGGTCTTGGGACTGGTTGATCCCCATTCGGTCTTGGGACCGTTTGACTTCATATGATCTCGGGACCGTGTGGCTTCATACGGTCTTAGGACCGGTTGATCTCCATTCGGTCTTGGGACCGTTTGACCCTTTTTCGGTCCTAGGACCGTTTGGTCTCCATTCGATCTTGGGACCGTTTGACTTTCATTCAGGCTTGGGACCATTTGACTTCCATTCGGTCTTGGGACCGTTTGACTTCCATTCGGTCTTGGGATCATTTGGTCTCCATTCGGTCTTGGGACCGTTTGGCTTCCATTCGGTCTTGGGACCGTTTGGCTTCCATTCGGTCTTGGGACCATTTGTCTTCCATTCGGTCTTGGGACCGGTTGGGAGTTTTGTAATTTTTTTGTGCTTTTCTGTAAGAAGTGAAAAGGAAAAGTTAATCTAATGGTATATTTTCAAAAAGGTAGAAAGTTAAAGATTCTATCTAATTTAACTAAGAAAGAGTATGTAAAATTGAGGAGAGCTAGTAAGATAACATCACAAAATGGGAGGTTATAACCCCCCTAACTTAGAGTCTAGCTTGTCCTCAAGCTAGATAGAGCTAAGGCATGTAGTGGCGAGGCGATTTTATTTAGTGAAGATTTCCATACTTTTGCTTCAGTTCTAAACCAGAGATCTCTTAGAGTTTTATTGAGCTTCTGCTCGTACTAACTCTTTCAGGTATTGGGAGATGTGTGGATCTCAGATTTTTTCCGTATCGCGTAGCTTGCATTAGGACCACCTTTTCCTCGATCACATTCTGTACATGTTTTTAACTCCAATCAGTTTTATACTTCTTTGAAAAACCTACTAGAAACTAAGATAGGCATGAGGGTTGGCTAAAGGCTGATGTGTAACTCCCCCTTTTAGTGGGGGAGGGTTTATCTAAACTTTTAGGATCTCACTAACAGGCGCGACACATCTGCCTTTATGAGGGCAGCTAAATGTACCCGTCGGGCGAGTCCTTTATCAACTTTTTCATATATTCAGAGACCTTAGGATCTCATTACTGTGTGCGACACATCTGCCTTTGTGAGGGTAGCTGAATGTACCGGCCAGGTGAGACCTTTATTGGTCCTTCATATAGGTCCATAGGCGTGGCACAACTCTCATGTTTTTATTCAACACTTTGGCTTTTATTCTTATACTCACACGCTTAGGAGTTGGATATTTAGGAATTTTGTTTGGGCTTCCAGGCCTCTTTTGAAAAGAATAAAATTGTTCTTGGAGTCTCCTGACATGCACTTATTTTGGTTTCGTACTTTGTGGTCCACTTACGATGTTCCTTGATTTGGATTTTACCTGGTTCCCTCCCATCCTTGGAAGAGTTTTGGCTGGCTTCGGCCATGATGTTAACTTGTGGAGAGTCTGGAGCAGAGTTGAAGCAAAAGCATGGAAATCAGGTGTGAAAGTAATTTGTTAATTTGCCATTACATGCCTAAATGATTTTTCTATTATTTCTTTTTGAGGACTACTTAGTTGGGGGTGACCTTTTCCAAGAATGATGTTATACTTATGTACAAGAATTATTCTATAGAAGAAATTACTGAAAAAAGTCTGAATGTGAAAGGGAAGATAAGAAAATGCATAGAAAAATAGGAGTGAATAAAAAGGAGCAGAGGGAGAAGGGTTGAAAAATGATACGTCACCCTTGTCCAGTGTACCCCCCCTAACTTATCACTCACTCTGTCCCTAGAGTGTCAAAGTGATAGGTTGAGAAGTACATGAACAAGGGCATTAGGCGTCTGTTAGTCCTGTGTTAGCTCCATGTGTTCGGAGAAGATTAGCTGTAAACTTTCCCCGTAGAGAATGGTAATCCATGTCCGTCATGTCCTCTACTGGTCTTCCAAGGACAGCTAGGGTGTACATCCAGTAGAGGACGTGGAAACCACAGTCGTTTGATTCTCGGAGCTGTTGGGGGCATTTGTGGCTGAAGGCTGGGCGGTGAAAGTGTTCTTTATCGTACTCCCTTGTGTGCTTGCTTAAAAGATCGTGTAGTTTGTCATCACATTCCTTTTCCGCCTTCTCTGTGGATGTGTTAGCTTTTATAGTATATTAGTTTTGGTTAGGATCATATTGGTTGTCAGAACTGTTATAGATGATTATTGTTCCTTCAGGAAGGTTTTTTGCCAGTAACATCCAATGCTCTGAGTGAAGGAAAGGAAACATAATGAACTTTGGAGTTGTATGCTGGAGGCAAGAGATAAGCGCCTCTGTGGTTCTGAAGTTCTTTGTCTTTAGTAGGTCGTCCTTCATGTAGGCAAATGCCATGTAAACCGTAGGATGGTTTCGTCTGAGGAGATATTGATAAGCAGTCATTAGGCTCACAGATAGAGATCCTTATAATTGTACGGTTTCATGGAGGGTGTCTGCCATGACTAGAATATCTCCGGATAAAAAAATGAGCTCATCTTTCTCGGCATAAAGCCTAGCCATGATGAGTCAGAGTTCATTGTCAGAAAGATTCTTGCAGGTTGCAGGGTCGAAGTTAGGAAATGTCGGCTCTATGGCGGGTAGGGGCACCATTTGTGTGGAAGGTCTGTTAATGGTGGCCCGGGATACCAATTCGATGTCTCCCGCATCTTCTGCCAAATCAAAAGTGTAAGGATCCCATTGTTGTTTTTCAGGAACCGTGGCAGGTTGTTGTTCTGTCTCCAACTCTGTTAACATTTGTCAGAAAGGTCACCTTTGTGGACGTTGGATGGCCGAGAAAAGGTAGTGAGGGACGTCGTCTGACGCCATAGTCGGGTCCTTGAAGAACCTTATGTCACATATGAGTTCCATTACGTAACGCCCTCGTAGCGAGTGAAAATCTTCTGTGGTCATCCTGGTGAAGGGGGTTTGTTGATTAAGTGCTTGAATGTGGCATATAGTGCAGAAGGTGCAATCCCCAGATCCGAAAGTGGTTTGGACTGGTGGAGCGATGATTTGGAACCAAGGTTGGTTCCAACCATTCTGTAGAGAAGGGCAGGCAGCCCAAATTAGTTTGAGAAGTCAGAAGGGGATGCATCTTGCTTCTCCGGCTTCTTCTCCAACAAAATTGATTGTTCTGACCTTTAATTCACTGGCACAAAAGTTGTACACCTTGGCGTCACGGGCCACGGTGTCAATGATCATGAGTAGCCAATGGCCGGAAACTTGAAAGGGGATGGTGAGATATCACACCTTTCGAGTGATCCCAACGCGCAGCCGCTCTATAGATTTATTGTGTAAGTCCTTGTATAATAGGCTCATAGCTAGAGCTGGTGAAGCGTTGAAAACTGGCTGCGGTCACTTTGAGCTTATATATATTTTGATAGAGTTGGTAAGAAGGACATGGAAGATTGCCATCTTCACTGTTGATTATAGTCGAAGGATGGTGCGGAAATCTTCGCGTGTCAAATTGCACTTAGTTTTTATGATTGTGTAGATTATGTCCCCCCCTTCTATGGCATCATCTACGATAGTGTTCAGGATGAAGATATCCTGGACATCTAAGGTAGAGATGGCCACCATGTATAGATCGTGCATCATCTTAGGTAGAGGTGGCGGCGGGGGAAGCTCTTGCGCGGGTGGAGGAGAAGTCTGCACTAAGTCGTCCATGTAATGTTGCAGATCATCATCTTGTTCAATGACCGTGGTCTGGGGGAAAAGGTGAAGATTGCTCCGGGGCGGAGTGTTGTGGAAGGTGTGATGTTGGTTGACTGGTGCTGGTTCCCAATATACATTGCTGGAACTCAGCAAAGGCTGCTTCTTTGACGGTTTCCCCCAGAGATCCCATGGTTGAGTAGTCGAGGAATTGATCTCCATATGACATGTTAACATTGTCATTGTGATCGTGGGATTTGGGATCCTTTCCACCTTTGTGGTGGTCTTTGTCAATTGCTTTCTTTGGAGGTTCTGCTCCTCATCTAGTTCCCTCCTCAGCATGTCCTGGGTCATCAGGTTTGTCATCTGAAGAGGGAGTATCATTATTGGATTCATCTAAGGAATCATAATCCTCATCGTTTTCATCTTCATCGTCATCTGCCGCTGTATCTGTTGTTTTCTTAATCGTTGATCTCTTGCACTACTGGTGGATAGCTTGTAGCTCGTCAAATGCCACTTGCAAATGCTCATGTGTTTTGAGCAGTGCGTCATGGGTTTCTTTAAGATCCGAATAACGTGCATCAGTAGAGAGGAGTCATGCAGAAAGGTCTGTGACTTGGGCTCATATGTGATTGATTTCATTATTTGATGACTCCTCTTGGCGGCTATTGAGCTATGCAAGGATTTAGTGATGTCTTCCAAATGCGTGCTGAAAGCAGTTTGCAGCTTCTTAAGCTCACGAAGGCTCTCTGGAAGAGGTTGAGTCTGTGTAGAGATCCTATCGACTTGTTGAGTCAACATTGCTTGCTGGCTTTTCACCTCAAGTACCAACTGTGGCAATTGTTGTAGGCAGTCGTCGATGTGTTCGACTTGTGTGGTCACTGCTTCCTACCGTTTGTTGATGCTTGAGAGGATGCCAGGTAAGGTGTGATTTTTCTCGTCGATCTTAGCGACCTGTTTAGTGAAACCCTGCACACAAGAAAAAATAGATTGCATTATGTTAGAAGGGTCAGTGAGGAGGTTTCGGATGGCGTCAAATTGACGTCTGAATTCTTCACCGACATTTGTAAAAGGGACCCCAAAAAAGGATGGGTGGGATGGATGGGGTCGGGGTGGAAGGGTGGTAGTGTCTTGCGAAAGAGACACTAATGATGGTCCCGCAAACTATGTGGTGACTGTAGATGGAGTCACCAGTGGTGTCGGGGTGGTGGCGTTTGCGAAGGGTGGCGACATTCTAGGAGAAAAGGGTGGATCTGTAAATGTCGATGGGAAAGCGGTGGAGGTGGAGGCGAACGAGGTGAAAGTGAGGTCAGGCGTTGATGTGAATGGAATGCTCGATGAGAAGAAGATTGAGGCGGAGGATGCGGGTGGAGGTGCGGATGTGGGGAAGGGATTTTTTGGTGGAATTATTGTGGAGAATGATGGGAGGGTGGTGGATTGTGGAATGGTGGAGGATGGTAGCATGGTGAGGGTGGTGGTGGAGGTAAGCTCAACATTTAGACTCATGATGAAGGATTCTAGTGATGAGGTGGTGATGTGTTCTTCAGGGAGAGGAGGTTCTACTTTTGGATTGGGTCTTGATGTCGGCGTCCCCGATAACTGTTGTGTTTGCAAATGCCCTTTGGATGGTCGTTTCACCGGGATTTTTGTTATTCTAGCTGCCGGGGCGGTGATGCTATGCTCCGTCTGACCTGCCTTTGCTTTCTTTTCTGCTACTTGGACCGATGCGAGGAGGTTAGTAAGCTCCTCTTCAATGAAGAGAAGCTTATGCTTGTCATAATCTGTGAGCTCCGGTAGAGGAAGCAGCGTCCTAGAAGATTTTATTGTGGGACACAAGATGTAGTGTAGCTTAGTATCTTTTTCCTTAATGATGTATGAATTATTTAAAGTCTTCTCATTGGTAAGGATGTCTCCCTTGATCTTCATGCATCTGAGTAGTCAGTCCATCTTGAGATAATTCAAAATTGAGGCTATGTGTCCTCTGACACATACTTCTTTCCTGAGGGCGTAATCTTTGTGCTTGTGTATCAATTGCCATTCTATGTTGACCGGCAGCCCATTAAGGACGAACCATAGGATGAAAAGATCAGAAATTCTAACATTTCTGCCCTCTGTCCTAGGGAAGAGTGCGCCTGTGAGGATTTTATGTAGTGTGCACACCAACCCAGAATGAATATTTGAGGCTTGCAGGTCTTTGCCTCATAGGTTGGGATCCCTATCAGGGATTTCTAGAAGATATTCTTGTTGAACTGGGAGGTTTCAATGCCTACAACTTTGGCTTTTTCCAACTGCTCCTTGTTGTCTATAAAGATTTCATTGAGTAGGTTTTCTGTTATGACAACTCTGTTACCAAAGAGTTTGGTGACTAGCCTGCGGTCACCTCCATCTCTTGATCTGTCCATTATGTCCATTACTTCTTTGTTGAGGAAGGTGAAAAATTCAGTTGTTGGCTCAACATAAGAGTTCTCTGCGACAAAATAGAGTCTTGCGAGGTTGGCATTGTCGAGTGATCACCTCCAATTTTGTAATGCTATCTTATCTATTTCCTTCAGTTTTCCATACTCTTTCTCAGATAAATTAGATAGAATCCTTAACTTTCCTCTCTTATTACAAATATACTGTCAGATTAACTTTTCTTTCTTTTTACTTACAGAAAACACACAAAAAAATTCACAAAAGCCTCACATGGTCTCAAGACCACATGAAGTCACACGGTCTCAAGACCGCATGAAGCCAACCAGTCCTGAGACCACATGGAGTCACACGGTCCCAAGACCGCATGGAGTCACACGGTCCCAAGACCGCATGAAGCCAACCGGTCCCAAGACCGCATGAATTCAACCGGTCCCAAGACCGCATGGAGTCACACGGTCTCAAGACCGCATGAAGCCAACCGGTCCCGAGACCGCATGGAGCCCAAACGGTCTCAGGGTCCAAACGGTCTCGGAGTCCAAACGATCTCAGGGTCCAAATGGTCTCAGAGTCCAAACGGTCTTAGATCCCAAATGGTCTCAGAACCCAAACGGTCTTACCCAAAGCTGCCCAAACCGTCTGGACTTCACTTAAAGCCTATAAATAAGAACCGAGGGGTCCTCCCAAAGTATCAAGTTTTTAGACGTCCAGAGGCTTCCTATACTACTCCATAGCTATTCCAACCTCCATCCTCTGCCCAAAGGCTGCCAGTCTGAGATCTACACTCCATCCTAAAACTGCTTCCTCTCTCTTCGCCAAAGAAGGTGGGAAGAGGAGACCTCATCATCGAGCAACCTGTGAAGTGTGAATATCATCATTCTCTCACCTTCCAATGGGTTGACTTTCCCCTCTCCTTTGTGGGGATGGCGTTCTCTCTCTCTCTTCTCACCTCCTTCTTTGTCCTAGCTATGAGCGAGTAGTCTCATTCACTAGGGTGCGAGGAGTAGCCCCGCTACCCATGTTTTCATTTCATGCAATGTAATCCATAGTTCGCAATAGAGATATACTCTCTTTTCAGTTCAACATCAATCGTTTAATGAATGCTTGTTGCTTGATCACCAACTCGTGTTATCTTTTATCTTTTAGTATGAATTGTCTACGTTTGTACTATCAGATTCGAATCTTGATTGAATGTTGGTTCTTGATGCATGTATCCACCATGCATCTATTTTAGTATCTAGGAGTGTTTCTCAAGAAGTGGAGTAAACTCATTTCCATTGTTGTACTTTCATACTATGAAATGGAATCAGTTGACATATGAAAGTACAACCTTGATAAGTCGAGGAACTCACTTTACGAAGGGAATGATGTAAAGTAGGTGACCATTCATTCGGGGATGGCTGACATTACAACATTCCCACACTTCTCGTAGTTAGTTCTCCGGAAGGAAACTAAATCTATAAAGATACTAACTATTTAGACTCTTTTTGTATGTTATGTTTTATGTTGCATGTTTTGATCCATGTGTAGTGGTGGTGAAAGCTGATCACATCCTAGTGGATCCTTATCATTGTTAACATCCTTAAATTTACTTTCTTGCTTTATTTGCACTTAGTTTAAAACAACCAAATCTACCCTTTTGATCTAGATACCAACTGTTAAGAGGTTAAGTGAAATTCTAACATTTTCCATCTTGTTGCTCCCAACAAGACCGTTGTCTTGTGGATTCGACCCTTAACTATACTACGATAAGGCTTCCACGTATCTTAGCATACGTGGGTGGAGTTCTCAATCTAGTATAAGTAAGGCTAAACCTAAAGATTTACTATCTTTAGGATTTTTAGTGGTGCACGCATTTCCACGTGAGTGGAAGCTCCATCATCGAGCAAGGTCAGGATTTTGTCATAAATCCCCATCTTCTTCAGTATGTTGGAACATACATACTTTGTCAGCTTTAGCGTTTTGTTGAAGGATGGGAGGGTGTGGATGAATATGTTTGCTGGTGGTGGTGTTGTAGTGGTGATGGTGGAGAAAATAGGAATAGTGGTGGTAGCGGGAGTGGTAATGGCGGTGGTGGTAGTGGTTGATGGAAAGTATCTCGCTAGGATTTGTTCCCTTGTAGTGGCGGGATGGACCTACTTCCTTGCCCGTTTCTTTGTAGGTTGTTCTTTGGCAGCTTCCTGGGCCTTCTGTTTCCCCTTTGACCTTGTAGATGGGGATTCCTCTTTAGGAGTTGGCTTATACTCCGAACCTTCATCACTGGAGGAAATCTCCTCCACTTCTTCAACAGGGTCTTCAGCTAGGCACCTATTGAGTCAGTCGATTTCATTAAGGACATTAATCAGGTCAAGCTTTGGTGGGACATGTCCGGTTTTTTCATAAGTGTCTATGACGTGCTAGAGTTTTACGCAGTCTTCCATCAGTTGCTCCCTTGTCCAGAAGGGAGCGTCAATAGTTCTGGTGGCTTCTTTTGCAGGGGAGGTCATTCTGTAATCAAAAGAGTATATATGTAAAAAGAGAAGAGAAATTGTGTAAAGAATTTTAGCAATGAAAAAAAATGAAATCATTTTTAGGGTGAAATCATATTTTCTAAAACCGATTGGGTCCAAACGTTTTTACTCCAAATGATTTCAAGATCGTTTGGCTCCAAATGGTTTCACGACCGTTTGGCTCCAAACAGTTTCAAGACCATTTGGCTCCAAATAGTTTCGCGACCGTTTGGCTCCAAATAGTTTCAAGACCATTTGGCTCCAAATGGTTTCACGATGGTTTGGCTCCAAATGGTTTAATGACCATTTGGCTCCAAACGGTTTCGAGACCGTTTGGCTCCAAACAATTTTGAGACCATTTGGCTCCAAATGGTTTCGAGACCGTTTGGCTCCAAACGGTTGAACCCGTGAGGAAGGTGAAACGTCGGGGGTCGTCGGTGTTTAGTTGAAAAGCGAGCGGAAGCGACGGATGACGGCGGTGTCGTGCACGTCGGCGGCAAAGATGGCACTAATGAAGGAAGAACTCGTCGCTAACATTAGAATTGGCAGCGTTGGCTGGTTCTACCTTGCTGCTGTGGATGAAGAAGGCGACGGTGCTGAGGGTGAAGGTGACGACGATGGCGACGAAGCGACGAACGACGATAACGATGGAGATGAAGTCGTAGAGGGGTGTGGAGATATAGCGGCATCGACAGCGACATCGGTGATGGTCGCAGAGCAAATAGGAGTCAGGAGCAGAGGAACAGAATGAAACAGGGTTCACACGAGGGTTTAGAGAAATCAAGAATCAAGGAAAAGAAAATGATGGGGGTTTATATTTATAGAAAACGTTGGGTGTCGATACAAATTCCCAAGGGAAAAACGGTCTTGAGACCATTTGGGGTCCAAACAGTTTCAAGACCATTTGGGGTCCAAACAGTTTCAAAACCGTTAGATTTTTTTTGGATATTATATTTTTATGTTTGTTTTGTTTATTTATGTGAATTTTTATATTTTCATATTAAAGAAGATAAGCCTAAATCAAACAAAGAGATTAGAGAAAAATAAAATGGTGGTACTCAGATCTTGGGTTGCCTCCCAAGTAGCGCCTAGGTTTTACATCGCTGGCCCGAAGGAAATCTAGTTTGGTTATGTCGATGCTGAGGGATCGTGGATCTCGATAGTTTATCGTGGTATTTTGTCTGCTGGTGTGTAATATATCTTCAATCTTTGGACATTAACTATCCATTCTCCCCCATTATTATCAAAGATGATGACTGCTCTATTGGGGTAGATGTGTTTAATTGTGAAGGGTCCAGACCATTTCATGCGGAGCTTTCTAGGAATCATCTTAAGTCTGGATTTGAAGAGGAGGACCTTGTCTCTGATAGCAATGTATTTTCTTTTGAGGTGGCCGTTGTGCCACATCTTTGTTTGTTCTTTATAGATTCTGGCACTTTGGTAAGTTTTCATTCTAAGCTCTTCAAGTTCTTGTAGTTGAAGTTGTCTATATTCACCAGCACTTTTGAGATCAAAGTTCAGCTGTTTGATGACCCACCAAGCTTTATGTTCTAGTTCAACTGGTAGATGACATGAATTTCCATACACCAGACGGAACAGAGTTGTTCCTATTGATGTTTTGTAATCCATGTGGTATGCCCAAAGGGCATCGGGGAACTTGGTAGACCAATCAGGACGATGTCTATTGACTGTTTTTTCTAAGATAGCTTTCAATTGTCTATTTGAAACTTCAACTTGGCTACTTGTTTGTGGATGGTAAGGTGTGGTGACCTTATGGTTGACCCTGTATTTTCTCAGGAGGGCTTCAAAGCTTCTTTCCAGAAAATGGGTCCCTCCATCTGATATGATAGTGCGGGGGACTCCGAATCTGGGGAAGATGATATCTTTGAACATCTTGATGACCGACTTGGAATCACAGGATACGGTGGGTGTAGCTTCTACCCATTTCAAAACATAATCCACAGCGACCAATATGTAATAGAATCCATAAGATGAGGGGAAGGGACCCATGTAGTCTATTCCCCAAACATCAAAAAGTTCAATTTCTTGCCACAAAGTAGGAGACATTTCATTTCGTTTAGTTATACTGCCAGAAAGCTGACATTTATTGTAGGATCTTACAAAATCATAGGAATCTCTTGCTATTGTTGGCCAAAAGAAACCTGATTGTAGACGTTTAGAGCGGTCTTCTTCGAACTCATGTGCCCCCCAGTGGGGCCAGAATGACAGTTCTCTAAGACAGGGGTAATTTCCTCTTCTGGTAGGCATCGACAGTAAATCCCATCTGCACATAGGAGAAAAAGGTAGGGTTCATCCCAGAAGTATTGCTTAACATCATGGAGAAATTTCTTTTTATCGTGGCAAGAGGCGGAAGGGTGGATGATTCCTGTAGCAAGATAGTTCACTATGTCAGCGTACCAGGGAAATCCAGTGGTAATTTTCATAACCTGGTCATTAGGGAGGGAGTCTTAGATAGGTACATTGTCATTGTCTTGATATTCGATGCGACTAAGGTGGTCAGCAACCACATTTTCCACTCCACTCTTGTCTTTTATTTCAAGATCAAATTCTTGCAGCATTAATACCCAGCAGATGAGTCTGGGTTTTGCATCATGTTTCTGAATAATATATTTGATGGCGGAGTGGTCTGTATATACTACGACCTTTGATCCAATTAGATAAGAATGAAATTTTTTGAAAGCGTAGATGACGGCTAAGAATTCCTTTTCAATAGTAGTATAATTCTTTTGTGCCTCATCTAACATCTTGGATGCATAGTATATTACATATGGCTTTTTGTCTATTCTCTGCCCCAACACAACCCCTATGGCATAGTCGCTAGCGTCACACATTATTTCAAAAGGTTGTGACTAGTCAGGCGCTCTTAGAATGGGTGCTGAGAGTAGAACATTCTTCAAAGTTGTAAAGCTATGCAGGCATTCCTGGTCAAAGTTGAAATCAACATCCTTGGTCAATAAGTATGTCATAGGTTTTTCTATTTTTGAGAAGTCTTTGATAAATCTTTGGTAGAACCCAACATGACCCAAGAAGGCTCGCACTCCCCTTATGTCTTTGGGTTGTGACAACTTTGAGATGACATCGATTTTTGCCTTTTCTACTTCGATTCCTCTTTCGCTTACTCAATGTCTGAGGACAACACCTTCGGTCACCATAAAGTGACATTTTCCCAGTTTAGGATAAGGTTTGTTTCCTCACATATCTGTAGGACTTTACTTAGGTTGAGTAGACAATTATCAAAAGAATCTCCATATACTGAAAATTCGTCCATAAACACCTCCATAATGGTTTCGGTTAATCCCGCAAAGATAGTAGTCACGCACCTTTGGAAGGTTGCGGGTGCGTTGCATAGCTCGAAGGGCATCCTTCTGAAGGCGTATGTTCCAAAAGGACAAGTAAATGTCATTTTTTCTTGGTCTTCGGGGTGAATTGAGATTTGGTAAAACCCAGAATATCCGTCGAGGTAGCAGAAATTTTTTTGGTGGGCTAGCCGCTCAAGGACCTCGTCAAGGAAGGGTATGGGAAAATGGTCCTTCCTTGTTGATTTGTTCAATTTTCTATAATCAATGCACATTATCCAACCAGTAACGGTCCTTGTAGGTACTAGTTCATTCTTATCAATTAGGACAATAGTGGTTCCCCCCTTTTTAGGGACCACTTGGACAAGACTAACCCACTGAGAGTCAGAAATTGGATAGATAATACCTGCTTTAAAGAATTTAAGAACTTCCAGGCGAACTACCTCTTTCTGATTTGGGTTCAGTTTTCTCTGGTGCTCCCTCGAGGGTTTGAACTCTTCTATCATAGGTAGTTTATGCATGCATAGAGCCGGGTTTATGCCTGTTAGGCCAGTCATTTTGTACCCAATTGCTTTCTTGTGCTTCCTTAGTTCAATGAGAAGCCTTTCTTCCTGATCGTCAATCAGAGAGGAGCTAATGATAACTGGACATAATTTTTCTTCATCTAGGAAGACATGTTTGAGCCCTGCTAGTAGAGTTTTCATTTCTGGGGCTTTGGGTACTTCTGTTGTCTCTAATATGGAGACAGATTTTAGTTCTTCAAAAGTGGCTTCTGGGGCCTTTTCAGCCTGCTCCAAGTATTGCAAGCATTGCTGAACTAACTCGTTGGTTGAAAATTCAGCTTCTGGATTTATTAGAGCGTCCTCTAGGGCATCTACTGGTTCTGGATTTGCTTGCTTGAGTTGAGACATTTTATCAATAGCTTCAAGCAGAAAAACCTCTTCATGGATACTAGGGCTCTTCAAGCTGTTGAAAACCCTAAATTGAATAGTTTCTTTACCCAGCCTCAAGGTAATTATGCCAGCCTCGACATCAATTAATGCTCTAGCTATGGTGAGGAAGGGTCTACCAAAAATTATCGGTTACCTTAGGTCTTCTTTTATATCCATAATGAAGAAATCACGAGGGACATAAGAGTCCCTCCCCACTCTTACTGGAATATCTTCAATGATTCCTAGGGGTGTAGTAATGGTGAAATCAGTGAGCTGGATGGTCATTGCTGTAGGCAACAAGTCTGTAAACCCCAATTTTTTGCACATGGAAAATGGCATAATTGATATGTTGGCTCCCAAGTCAGCCAATCCCTTTTTACAAGAAGTGTTCCCAATAGAGCATTGTATGCCAAAGGAGCCAGGGTCCTTCTATTTTTTGGCATTTTATTCAAAATGATATCAGAAGTGGTTTGGGCTAGTTTGACAGTTTCATGCTCCTCTATCGTATATTTCTTTGACAACAAGGTCTTCAAGTATTTGGACCAGGCTGGGATTTCAGATAAGGTGTCGAGAAAGGGAATATCAACATAAATTTCTTCATTTCCTCTTTGAATTTTTGGAATCTAGAGTCTAGTCTGGTTTCCTTTAGCCTTCTAGGATAGGGTATCCTTGGCTTATATTGTGGAACCTCTAGTTCTTTGGGACCTTGTTCCTTTTCTTTCCTTTCTTCAGCTTCTTGACATGATTCTTCTATTGGGATGATTTTAGTTACATCCCTATCTTCTTGATTAACCAAGATGACTTCAGTAAGAGCACGACCATACCTTGTTGTAACAACATTTAATTGTTCTGGTTTATGTTGATCGTGTCTTGGATTTGCTTTTGGCTGGCCAGCGAAAGTGCCCACTAGAGGTTTTAGCTCAGCTGCTATCTGTGCTAACTGAGTTTCCACATCTTTTTGCTGGGCTTGCGGGTTAGCCAGCATGGTTTACTGTGATTGCAGCATTTGCCTTATCAAGGACAGTTCATCAGTCTGCTATGGTGGGGCATTCTTTTGTTGGAACTGAGTGAGTTGCTGCTGCCCTTGAGGTGGTTGTTGGTGAGGTGCTGGCAACTGAGGTTGCTGCGGCTGTTGAAGCTGAGTTTGTTGTAATTGCGGGTACAGAAGAGGGTGAGTATATTGATAGTATGCAGAGGGATTTCTTGAATAGTTAGATCTCTGGAAATTGTTTCTAAAATTCCCTTGATTTTGGTTGTAGTTGCTTTGAAATCCAGGTGGTAGTCTGTTGGAGGATCCACCTTGTGTTTGATGTTGTGGGTTAGCAGTCCCCGCATGATATCCATATTGAAAACTAGGATGATTTCTCAGTTGATTTGGATTATAGTAAGCTTGTCCTAGTATGGAATGAATGGAATTTACTTGTTCTGGCATCTGATCCTCAGGGTGTTCAATAATCAGACCATACTGTGGTTGAGGTGGTTGCAAATCCATCATTACATTGTATAGGAGACCACATGACAATGTGGGATGATCTGATGCATGACAGGCCTCGCAAGTTCCTGTGGCTGCTTTAGCTTGTTGGGGGTTCTTTTTTCTATCATACTCCCCAAATGATGCTTCGAGGGATGGTTGTTTGTTGGCTATGGTATTCAAAGCTTCGGCTATGGCTTTCATTTCCGTAGATTCTTCAGCTTTACAAACCTTTAGAACTCATCCTGTGGTCGCCCTCCCCCAATTGGATTGATTTTCTGCTCTGAGAGTGACGATTCTCCAGGCTCCTTCGTAGTATTGTCTCATAAAGTTTCCTCCAGATGAGGAATCAAAGAACTTTTTAATTTCATCACTTACTACCCTGTAAAAAGTTTCTATGAGTTGATTTTGTGAGATTCCATGGTGAGGGCATTTCCTCAAGAGTTCCTTGAACCTTTCCCATGAGTCAGCCAGTGACTCTCCCAGTAGTTGAAGGAATTGGTTGATTTGTCCTCTGATTTGGTAGGTTAGTGAAGGGGGGAAGAATTTCTCCAAGAACTTCTCTTCTAAGGGAGCCCAGGTGGTGATTGGCTCCCCATCCAACGAATTGTTGCAGCTTAGTGCTCTTCCAGACAAGGTGAAATTGAAGAGTCTAAGAATGACTGCATCCATGGTTGTTCCAGCTTGTGGTACCAACCTACAAAGAGCTTTGAACCTCTTCAAATGGTCCATGTAGTCATCTCTGACACTTCCAGAGAATGAGATGCCTTGTATTATTTGGATCCATTGTGTCCTAATCTCAAAATTAGGCGTGTCGATGAGTGGTGGTTGGACTAGATGGTTGTGTTCGTAGTTCTTGGGAATAGCGTAGTCCCTTATTTGCTTGCTCCTTATCAACAGTTGCGCAGCAGCCTTGGCTTCTTCATTCTCAGCACGGATGCGGGCTTGCTCTTCAGCCCGTACTTTAGGCTGAACTTGGGCGCGCGTGTCGGTGATGAGTTGCGCTCGCAGGGCTGCTATGGCAACGTTGACCCTTTCCATCACTAGTGCAGCTTGGCATTGATCTTTGACCATTTGTCTGGCTCTCCGACGATTAAGTCTAATGCGGAGGTGGAAACTTCTCTCTACCTCAGAGTCGTACTCTAGATCAGGGGAGAATATGAGATTATGTGATGGTTGCATACACGTCTTCTACCTGAGTAGAGGAAGAAACACACTTTTTAGATGATGCAGGAGATATGATGAAATCAAGAGAATATGGAGTAATATTAAAGAAAAATTGTACAACCCTAACCAACTAGCAAGATGATAAATGAAACTAAAATGTTCTATTGTCCCCGGCAACAACGCCAATTTTTTATGGAGCTTCCACTTGCGTGGAGTTGCGTGTACCACTAAAAATCCTAAAGATAGTAAGTCTTTTAGGTTTAACCTTGATTATACTAGATTAAAAACTCCACCCACATATGCTAGGATACATGGAAGTCTTATCATAGTAAAGTTAAGGGTCGAATCCACAGGACAACGGTCTTGTTAAGATCAACAAGATGGAAAATGTTAGAATTTCATTTAACTCCTTAAAAGTTGGTATTTAGATCAAAGAGTTGGTTTGGGTGTTTAATCCAAGTGTGAGTAAAGTAAAAGCAAGAAAGTAAATTTAAGGTTGTAAACAATGTTGAGAAACCACTAGGATGTGATCGGCTTTCGCCACCACTACACATGGATCAAGACATACATCACAATAACTTGGCTTGCAAAGAAAAGAGTCTAAACATATAGTATCTTTGTAGGCTTAGCCTCCTTTCGGATAACTAACTATGAGAAACTTGGAAGTGTTGCAGTGCCAGCCATCCCCAGACGAATGGTCACTTACTTTGCATCACTCCCCTCACAAAGTGAGTTCCTTGACCCGTCAAGGTTGCACTTTCATACATCAACTGATTCCATTTCATAGTACGAAAGTACAATAATGGAGGTGAGTTTACTCCACTTCTTGAGAAACACTTCTGGATACCGAACCAAACGTATGGTGACTACATACAATCTGGAACCAAGAAGTAGTCGATATTTGAATCCAGAAGTACAAACATAGACAATTTGCACTAACAGATAATAGATAACACAAGTTGGTGATCAAGCAACTAGCATTCATTAAATGATTGATGTCGAACCGGAAAGATAGTGTTTTTCTATTACAAACTCAAGAATTACAATGCATGAAATGAAAACATGGGTAGCGGGGCTACTCCCCGCACCCTAGTGTATAAGACTACTCGCTCATGGTAAGAACAAAGAAGGGGGCAAGAAGAGAGAGAAATAGTGTCATCTCCACGAAGGAGGGAGGAAGGTCGACCCCTTTGAGAGAGAGATAACAACGATCTTCACACTTCATAGATTGCTTGATGATGAATCCTCCTCTTCTCACCTTCTTTGTCGATGAGAGAGAAAGTAGCTTGGAGATGGAGTATGAATCTTAGACTGGCAGCCTTGGGGCAGTGGGCGAAGGATGGAATGGCTCTGGAACAATAGAGGTAGCCTTTGGATGTCTGAAACTTGATGATCTGTGAGGACCCCTTTGGGTTCTATTTATAGGATTTTGAGTGAGCCTTGAACAGTTTGTGGTAAGTGGGTCCAAACGGTCTTGGAGACCGTTTGGATTTTCACATGATTTGGAGACCGTTTGGACTCTCTTAGTCTGGAGACCGTTTGAGTCCTCTTGGTCTGAAACCATTTGCTTTCATTCGATCCTGGGGTCGAGTAGCTTCATACGGTCTCAAGACCAGTTGATCTCCATTCGGTCTTAGGACCGTTTGGCTTCATACGATCTCGGGACCGTGTGGCTTCATACGATCTCGGGACCGGTTGATCTCCATTCAGTCTTGGGACCGTTTGACCCTTATTTGGTCTTGGGACCGTTTGGTCTCCATTCGGTCTTGGGACCGTTTGACTTCCATTTGGTCTTCGGACCGTTTGACTTCCATTCAGTCTTGGGACCATTTGGTCTCCATTCGGTCTTGGGACCATTTGGCTTCCATTCAGTCTTGGGACCGTTTGGTCTCCATTCGGTCTTGGGACCGTTTGGCTTGCATTCGATCTTGGGACCATTTGGCTTCCATTCAGTCTTGGGACCATTTGGCTTCCATTCGGTCTTGGTACCGTTTGGGAGTTTTGTAATTTTTTTGTGCTTTTCTGTAAGAAGTGAAAAGGAAAAGTTAATCTAATGGTATATTTACAAAAAGGTAGAAAGTTAAAGATTCTATCTAATTTAACTAAGAAAGAGTATGGAAAACTGACGAGAACTAGTAAGATACCATCGCAAAATGGGAGGTTATCAATTCTACAATAAAGACCGAGTATATTGATGCATCCAATGCAACAAAGGGGGTTGTTTGGATCATAAGTCCATTGCGCAAGCCATACCATATTACATCATGAGTGTCTTTCAACTTCCTTCTACCTTATTGCATGAGATGAATAGTTGTATTGCACATTTCTGGTGGGATGAGAAGGGTTCAGAAAGGAAGATATCATGGCTATGTTGGGGTTCAGGGACATCAACGATTTCAACCAAGCTCTATTTTGCAAACAAGTCTAGAGACTACTTTGCAACACTGATTCACTTACATACAAGGTCTTGAAATCCCACTACTTTTCAAGATCATCCATATTGGAAGCCATAAGAGGACACAACCTGAGCAACACATGGATGAGCATATGGGGAGCAAAAGCTATAATCCTAGAAGGTGTGAGTTGGAGAGTTGGAAATGGTCAGAACTTGAATGTTTGGTCAGATCGGTGGGTGTACAATGTCACATATCTCCTCAAAGGCATCTGCCCTCCTTCCCAGTCACAAGAGGTAGATATAAAATTTAGTGAGTTGATTGCTTCAGGGACGGGAGAGTGGGTCATGGAGACTATAAGGTCTCTTTTTCCACTCAACATCTCCATGAAGATCCTAAGTACACCGCGTAGCCAGAGAAAACTAGAGGACAGTCTGAGATGGAGTCCAAACCATAAAGGAAGATTCTCAACGTGATCCACCTATTGGATCTACCATCTCAGGAAGTCGGCCTTCATAGCTAGTCAAACTACACCCAATGAATGGACCTAGAGCTTGGTCTGGAACACTGAATGGCCACCCTACCTCACACACTTCATATGGTGGATTTGCACAGGGAGTTTGGAAACTCTAGGCAGGTTGTACGATAGACACTATGATGTAGATCAACAATTCCCAATCTATAAGGATGAGAAAGAGACCATAAGCCATATACTTTTTCATTGTAGAGAGATAAAGTAGGTGTGGGTGAGTCATCCTTTATGGAGCCACATCGATGGCTCATATGCTCTCCCTATTTGCAATAGACTTCAACACCTGGTAGACATGTTGTCCCAGGAAGAGCTGGACAACGCTGTTGTAGTCTGGTGGGCATCCTGGAACTGGAGGAACAAATTTGTCTTCAACAGAAAGGAGAAAAAGAGAGAGGTCCTTATTAGTCAATATGTTGGCATAATAGCGGACTATAGAACAACAAAATCTAGGAGTAGATTTTCTCTTAAAGATCATAGGGATGAGAATCCAAGAACATGGCAGGCACTGCAACCGGAGCATCTAAAAATGAACACTGACGTTGTAATGGACAGGCATGGGAGGATCAATGTTGGATGAATCATTCGGGACTCACAAAGAAGAGTAGTGGATTTTCTAATGCAGAACAAGCTCTTCGTAGGACCTATAAAAATATGAGAAGCAATTGCCCTCATATCCTGCTTATATTAAGTGAAGGAGAAGTGATACCCAAATCTCTTGTGTGAGACAGACTCCAAAATCTTATTTATAGCTCTCACGGCCTCGAAGACTAGTAGTTCAGACCATTTTGGTCTAGTAGTTGATGATATCCATAGAGAAGCTTCTTGTTTTCATTCTATTTCCTTTTCTTTCTCTAGTAGAACCTATAATAAGGTTGCTCACTCTGCATCCAAGTTGTCTTTAGAAGGAACTACTATAAATTTTATGGCGGGGGTGCTATGCCCACCTTGCTGGAAAACTTTATCATGTATGATTCATATAGTTAGATGAAAGTAGTTTGGACCCTAAAAAGAGGAGGTTGTTTAGATCCATAAGTGCATCTCAAAACTTGGGGTAGTTCCAGGCATTGATTCAATCAAACTATATTGTGGCAACAAAGGAGATATTACACAAGCTAAGGAACCCATATTACATAGTTCCAAGAATATATAAATGCGGTTCCATATCAAATGAGAAATCATAAAAGGAGATGTGAAATGTGCATAGTACCAACTGAGAGTAATGTGGTTGACCCCTTGACAAAACCACTTTTGCAGCAAAAGCATGAAACTCATGTTAGATCACTTGGGAGTAAGTTCATGGGTGATTCACTCTAAGTGAAAGTGGAAGTTTGTTGGTATGTATGGCCAGAGATCCAAACATATGATGATTATAGTGGCATATCTTGTAAACAATTTGATTAATAATAAACGAAATCTTCCAATTTATTCTATTTTATTCAATTATGAGATAATTGTCACATAATAAATGTCTAAAGATTGATATTATTGAATGATGTATATCTTCAGGTTAAGGACCTGAATGATGATGCGATTATATTGATGTTAAGAGTATATACATTCTTGTTATGTCCCTAGTCAGATGTTATTGTGGAAGACTGATACAAAGCAATAACACTTAAGACTAGAGAGTGTGTTGCTTGATGACAAAATCTCATTAGTCATGATATGTGATATCAAACCAAACACATTAATACTTGTTAGAGAATAGTGTATCAGACAGACCCACCTTTAGAGTGATACATGAAAGCTAGGATTGGTAGTCAGAATCATCTTTCATATTGATGGTGGTGATTGTGGTTCATAGACCTAAAATCACTACACTTATCACATGTTGTTTGATGTACTTTGACATCATCCTCTATGACCTTGAATAAGGGTTGCCATAAAGGTGGTTATTAGGTGCATTGTGACACATGGGTATGACTGTGAGTGATGTAGATGAGATTTCTCTTTCCTACAAGACTTTGATATCATGTCCACTTGATAAGTGAGATTGAGAGATGCATGGCCATGCTCATGCAAGTCAGTATGTGAAATTGAGCTTACATATATCTCATATAGTCTGTTGTAGTTCAAGGAACATGGATTGAACATTGAAGAGAATGACAATTTCATGCCTTGAGTACAACCTGGATATCAGAGAGAAAGGAACTATACGATCATTGTAACACTAATCACAGATTGTAGGTTGAAATTGTTCTCCAACTTTCTAATTACTTGGGTAGCAATGATGTCTTGTGAGATACCACTTGTTTCTTGTGATATCATAAATTAGTTATGGAGATTCACTTCCATCATAAGTTGGAACCTATAGGGTCACACACATAGGATACACATGGAATAGGAGTTTATTCATGAATGGTATTTAATTTGATTACTAAAGTGTTCATGTATTCAATTTAAAGAACACTGGTTGGAAATTGTCTAATAGGACAATGAATTAACCAGTTCTAGTGTTGAACTGGTCAATTCAAGTGTCAGGTCCATTTGAACTAAGATTGGCAACCATGACTCTGAAACTACCTGTTCAACAACTCAACCGATCAATTCAAATGTTTGAACTGACTAGTTCAAGTTGTGAACCTACCGTTTGGTTAATCAATGTGATTGAATCAAAAATTCATGTTTATGTCATGTTATGCATTAATCAAATATTAATTGCCAATACAATTGCATTTTAGAAACATAGTGAAACGACCAGTTCAAGGGTTCAACTAATCAACTCACATGTGAACTGACCTATTCAGTAGTGAGCTAACCAGTTCAATGTTCACATGTTCTAAAAATTCATGAAATTTTGTCTCTTCAACTCTTACTCAGACTATAACTCCTGATGCTGACACTCATATAAATAGAGGGGTAGTCAAGGCTTTCTAGAGACAACAAATAAGCTCTCACAGTTGTGGTACACGAGAACCCAAGCACCTTCTACCCATCAAAGGGAGTAACAACAAGGGAGAGATAATTGGGAGAGCAAGTCGACTCTAGCTCTCACAGTTGTGGTATGAGTGATAACTCCTTCTTATTTGTTCATCTGGAACGAAATGAGTTCCAGGTGGTCCGTGTGGACTACTACAGATGTGAGGAGGTTGTTTCTACCCTCTAGGAGGACATAGTCAACCATCATCCGTGATGATCAACCAGGAGGTTGTTGCCAACAACTGTCCAACTACAACTTGAGAAAGAAGTACACTCCAATAAGGGATATTCATTGGACTTACTCCAGTACCAGGTATATACCTTGTCAGTCTTTCCTTCCCATTACATAGTTCTTGATGCAATCTATAGTCAAAGGGGAGTATGGTAATAAATTTTGTTTCCTCTACTGTATCTGATGCCATATTTCCCTACAATCCAAACTAAAACTGAGGCTTGGAATTTTCATCCTCTTACCACTGAATCTATGTTTCTTAAACTAGAGAAGAACATTGAGATTGTGTGAGCTTAATATCATATAATGACTCACATTAGTTTGCACATTCTTTTCATAGCCTCACTTATCATGTGGACATGACATCACTCCAATGGAGAGACAAGTTCCATCTACATCACTCAAAATAATCCACAAGTGTCATAGTGCACCCAGTCACTACCTATATGGAAACCCTTATTCAGATTCAAGTTGTATAGTGTAAAAATACACAAAAAAACATGTGATTACTATGGTGAATCACCATTGTTACCTTGAGATATGAATCTAAATTCCATGACATGGCTTCCATGTGTCATTCTCAAAGTAGGTATGTACACTACAACTTGTTCTTTAAAAAGTACCCATGTATATGACTTGATATCCAACATCATAACTAAAAAGACATAGTCATGATAAAACATACACACTAGCCCTATGTGTTATTCCCCCACTATAATATGCACAAAAATAAATGACTACAAACATAACCAAAATGAAACTATTGTGTACACATATGATCTCATGTTAAGGTTCCCAATCCAAACCGTATACATTGAGTCAAAACATTCTTAGGACATTAAAACATTTACTAATTATCTCAATATTAAAACAAACATAATAAGTGGAATTTCCTTAATTAATAATCAAGTAGCATACAATATATCACCATTAGAATCATTACGTGATGGCTCTCTAGGCATACATCCAACACTATTGACTCTACTTACATGATAGATGCAAAACTCAACTCAATTGAGTAAATTGATGGGAAAGAGCATGAAAGAGAAATATATATGAAAATTGTGAGGAAATGATAATAATCCATTAAGAGAAAATTTAAATCTTAACTATGTTGGCATTTACATTGTAATCTCTAATCATGTACTATAATGATGTCTCTTCAAATACCTTGCTATAGTTAAGTGAAATTCTATTGTTAATTGTACGCAAACCATACAAATCATGTCATATCATTTAAATGATTTTAATACCCTAGGATTGGTGAAGTTCCTACATTACAAAGGGATAAATTTATTTCATTTATCTAGGAATACTAAACACTACAAATCTTACTTGAATTCTATATTGGGAAGGGAAAATGAGTCTTTCTTGTAGTGGATTGTAATATTTAACAAAACAAAATGAAAATGTATTAGATCTTGACAAGTAATCTATACAAGGGTTAGGGGGGCCCACATAGTTTGGGGTGAGTCCTCAAACACCTTAATATGATAAAGTGGAAAGGGTTAGGAGAACCCACAAGAGTGGGTCACATCCTAATTTATATATGTAAAAGGAGTATAGAACCTGATAAGATATGATATATGAGATATCATAAATGTGGTATGTACCAAACTTGTACCATTAGAGTGGAAATATAAGTTATAGAATCTATAGGCTCACCTAGCGCTATAGGGGACCTAGGCCAAGCTAGTTTGTCTTAGGGTGGTTAGTTAAACCCGAAGGCATGGATGTGAAGTCGTGCATAACAGTATACTATAAAGACTTATACACGATTAAGTAAAAACCAAGAAGTTTCATGGAAATGATAGAAATAGAAAGCTTATAGTTACGTATAGTAGTTTCTTATTCACATTTCTTACTTATTTTGTACTGTATCTCAAATACTTCCAAGTAAGGTGCTAGAACTGAGTAGTAATTCTTCTTAATGTGCTTAACCTAGTTACGATAATAGGATACAAAAGGGTGTTTATTATATTTATGTATTACCTTCTCACTTACACAATGGCTGATAATCCATTATAAACATTGTAGCTCCCAAGGTGAGGTCTACTGATTCACAATCCAATAAGAGACATTTGTGATTTGATAGCAGGTGAAGTTCACGTTACTTAGTGTGAGTGTATAGAAGGTTCCCATACATGGTTGATAAGACATGCTTACATAGTTTATTGAAGGATTTATAAATATATTTAAAATTGATCAAGTTAGATTCACTTTCAAACTTTGTCAAATGATTTGATAACAAAAATCTTGAACTATAGTCTATTTTATATAATGTGGGATCTATGCACATGCAAATGTCCTATGGATGAAATCCATACAAATGTACAACATTCCCACCTACAAGAGGATGGATCTTATCATAGTATAGTTTATGATCAAACATAAAGGACAATATATTTCAGTATAGTCTAATAAATGTAACCTAGAAAGAACTATAACTCAACACAAAAATTGGATTTGGTTGGATTAAAATAAGTTAGAAATAATTAAAAGGTTGGATTGAATTTCTAGATATATAAATAATTGGGAACAACAAGGTGGATGGGTTTCATCTTGGTTACCTATGGATCACTCTCTCTCTACATCATAAATAACATGAACATACATATGTTGGAGTCAAATAAATTTTTCTTTTGATGTTAGAATTCAAAACATACATGTGTTACTCCAAGATTTATGTCACATTACCTAGAGATCATTTACCTATCACTTCATAAAACACCTATCCAAAATTCTCATCATGTGTAAAACATGAAATGAACAATATCCTAGATCTTAGGTTTGGAGTTCTCTACATCCAATGTCTTATAAACATGCAAAATAGTTATTCAAACAAGATTATCTAGCACACAATATTTTCTCCGTAACATTGCATGGTTCACATTAAACTAGATGTAGTAAAGAGCACAAAAATAGGTATTAAAACTAATTATTGTACCCCAGCAAGAGGACTACTTGCTCATTGCAAAAACAATAAGATTAAAAGTGAAAGAAGGGAACAAGTATGTTATCATAGTAGAAGATGGAGGCAATCTTGTGGTGTGAGAATGTATGTCTTTATGCTTGGAACAATGTGGTTGGCACATCAACAAGATCACTCCTTGTCGTTCATCAAAGATGGTCTCGAGGGCATCATATTCCTTCTCCAGAGACTAGATTAGCCTACAATAAGATCGGAGTAGGTGGATTGACTATCGTGGTTGGAACCAACTATCAGTGGAAATGGAGGTTTTTTTATTAATGAGGGTGGTCAACCGATGAAGATAATTGATGGGAAATGGACATGGATGTTGAGTAATGATGCATGCAGCTTGGAGGCATCTAAATTAGATCTTTTTTCATGGAGATCATCACATATTTATAGATGGTTGGTAGAATTTGGAACCCTATCAAATGTTGATTCTTAAGTCATCGACCACCATGGATGAAAAAAGGAAATTTCATGAGGAATAGGAGAGGTCTCTTGTGATTCATAGAATTCCCATCAGTGTGTGAAAATCATCAATGGCCAACCAACTATAAATCTCATTGGTAGATGAAGTGTAGGCCCTCTATTGGTTGGTACATGATTTGCAGCGGTAGGCATGCACTAGATTCACATCGATGGGTTAAGTTAGACTTTTCATCATTTAGCAGGAGTCCACATTTCCATCAGTGAATAGAGTTTACCTTCCATTGGTTTGTTCTCACTGAAGTTCCACCAATTGTCAACAAATGGAAAGGTATAAGGGCCATCATTTGTCACGTCTAATCATTTCATTGAGTGATGATCATAATTCTCATTGGTAGACAACATTGACTGTTCACCTATGGAAAGATAGACTGATGGTGTGTCTACATTATTTTCATCAGTCATTGGTGGGTGGAAGTTCCATAAGTCAATGATTGATTCAAGTACTAGATAATAAGTGTCATGACCACTCTTTTGATTAGTATAAATGCCCACCATTAGAGATAATCCCTAAACCTAAACCCAGATTATGAAATAAAATGACAAATTCTCATCAAAGGCAATTAAACAATATACAAAAAACACAGATAAATTTTCCCTTTTTCTTTCTTCTCAATTTTCACAACCAATGTCACATCAAGGACATCACATTTAGATATCACAAATCTTATTCAACTCCATTAAAACTAGAATCAAATATTTTTCTCATATGTGGTTTAGTTTACATTAGATACATGTACATTAATGAACAACTTAGTCTACAACTCATCTTGGGAAAGAGAGAGTACATGGACATTATAATCTATCTAGATTATGTTATTTATATCTTCATTGTCATGACCTCTCCGCTAGATAGTATTACACCTAAATTTTTTTGAAACTTCCTCATGAGACTCATATAGAGCCCCAGTGAGTGGATACCTCCCACTCAAGATAGGTACATGCATCAACATCAGATTAAGTATAATAAACTTAACAGAAACATGTAGATATTTAAAAGTCTAGCAGATAGTTCTATCATAACTCAAATCTAGTCTACAATGTTAGTGTAATCTAACAGATACAGTAATCCCTTAAACCAATTATAACTTTGAAACATCTTTTAGTGCATGACTATGAACAAGTCAACAGATACTTCTTAGTTCAAATTAAGAATCCTACTGCATGAGTAATAGGTTGCCTAAAGAGGCTCACATCCTTAGGGTTGCCTAAAGAGGCTCACATACTCATCTCAAGTACACGAGATAGGAACCAACAAAACAATATATCACATATCACATATCAAAATATTTCACATATTTTCACATTTCACATATTTCATTTCATCAGAGTCTATTCCATATGGACATAGACTTTCACACCAAGGATTTAGCGCCAAAACCACTCCTGATGACTTGCTCCTAAATCTTGGTGGTATAACCTTTAAAGTATCGATCCACACTCCAGAAATCCTTCTCATAATTCATCAATTACTACAAGGAGATCCATTTTGTTTCCCCAATGTGGTCCTCGGGAGAAACTCACAGTGTTCAGGGCACCTAACTAGATATTTCATCATTTCACTTGTTATTAATCTCTTTTACTCAACTTAAAAGAATTCAAAATATCATGTATCATGTGTGTATTCTCACATAACTAGAATAATAGAAACATATTAGGTTTATCAAAATGATTATGATTAAATCAAGAAGCACAATAAATCTGTAGATTGCAACACATATGATTATTTCTATCTTCTACATCATCTCATAACAATTATCAACAGTGGGCCTTCAGCCCGAGACATAATATTACTGTCTAGCATTTACCCCATTAGGCTTTTATCATCATCAGTGGGCTTTCAGCCCTAGTCATCATCTCATTATGCAATATTTACCCTCATCAGGATTTTTCAAATGTAAGTAGTGCATGCTAAATTCAATCTCAACATATTTCTTATTAGTTCATTCTATGTCACAATTCTCAACAAATATTCATAAATATTACTAGAGATAAAAAAAGCATATAGGTATCTTGTATCATCTATCACACTCAGAATAGATTTATCATGCCACATATACTTATTCCATCCAATTTCAGTATATGCATATATGTTTCATGCATAAACATGCATAACACACTTAGTTCTCTTCTTCATTTATTTCACAATCTTCAGTTGGGGTTAGTAATCAACACATTATGAATATCATTTGAATTCCATAAAAATAGTTCATTTTCATAGTAAAAATATTCTATCTAACATTCACAATACAAGAACACATTCTTCTAAATCAATTCAAATGCTTGAACCTCATCTTTTAATTGAATTAAACTATAGTTATGTACATCTTAGATTCATCTACTAATTCTCATCTTTTTCCTTCATTTCATATTCATCAATCTCAACTTCTTTCATTTCATGTTCATTACATTATTGGAACAATCATTCTTAATTCACTTGATATCCAATTCTTCTCTTCTCATTAACATCCATCAAATCCCAAAGTAGTATATTTTGTTCAATCTAGATTATCCAAATGTACTTAAACAAAAGATTAAAGACTTCATCAGAATAACTTCATTAGTTTCATCTTTAGCTTGCCATCACCATTTATTACACCGTTCTTCATATTGTTTCTTATATTTAGATAAGTGTACCATGTCATTGAATTTTAATCAACAATGATCATTCTTTATTATACTACTCATATTAGCTTAAAGGAATGGTTTAGGTTTCATCTTCTTACACCATAATCTCTAATCAACCTTCACAATTCATTGTTATGTAGCTTGTATAAAAGGGCCCACATTCCTGTGAGGGCTTACTCATAATTTCATAAGTCATGCTAAAATAGATGCATTGGGCTTATATAATATTAATAAGACTCATCATATTTAATTGAAGTATTAATACTCATACTTCAACACATTTCATCACATGTCCAACATCATATACAAGTTCTAACTTTATCACTCGTACATGTCTTAATACTAAACATCTAGGGTTTCAAGAAGTCATCCTTAGTTCAACACATCATAAGAATCATTTAATTAAGTAATTTCATCATGATTCACATGGGTTCATTAGGGCTATTCACACACTTAGATACCCTAGTTTCCATTTTACATATTCCATTCATCAAACATAAGTATACATTAATTAATTGACTCATTTGATTCACTACCTCAACACAAACCCAGATTAGGAAATATGGTCACCTCATACTGATCCTTATGTGTATATAATATTCAATTCCATTAGCATTCAAGAATACACTTGTATAATACATTCTAGTACAATTCAAATATGATTCTATACATGTCAATTCAATTCCAAGCATTTCAGTCATTGGGCTGGCATTTAGAAAAAATTCACATGAAATAGCATAGTCATTTATCCTTAGGATTCTACATGGATCCTCAATCAATATATTAGGAACTAATCAAATTCCAATCAATGACAAATAATCAAAATCAATAGAATTTGGTCCCCTAATGTCTTTCCCAAATCAGTATCCAAACACATACATATACAAGCAATGTTTCTTCTTATTTTAGCCTGATAGAATTAGGCTTTCAACATGAATAATGAGCTTGGGTGGGATAAAAACACTCACCTCAGGTTCCAAGCACCTTAAAAAAGTAGTTCAACCTCTGAAGTTTTGGAAACCTAATCAAACTCTAGCAAATGAATCCATTTCTTCCTCTTCTCAACTCGGAAACCCCAGAAACAAATATTCGGTGAGAAAGAGTGAGAAAAGGGGATGATTTGATGTGATTTCAAATTAAATCATAGGAGGGATGGGATATTGACATGTGAGAGAAGATTTACCATGAAATTCTATGCAAAGAATCTTATCTCGATTTCATCATATCTCAGATAGAGAAACCCTAGGTCAACATCTCCACCACTTTCTCTTCTCAAAACCCTAGCTCTCTTCTCTCTCTAGAATTTTGTTTCTTGGATAGGAATGATGAGTTATGTGAGCTCCTTGTGTGTTAGGTTAGTCATATAGATGAATTAAGGTGCTTAGAAAAATTGCAAACAAGCCCTCCATTGTATTTTTATTTTGCTTAGACTGGTTGGTCGACTGAGTTATAAACTCGACCGACACCAGACTCTTCAAAACTCAAACTTGATACAAATGTTAAATTTTTTTACCAAAATGTATGAAATTGAGTTTATAAGGTAAAGTTAAAATTTCATATCATTTGGCATTACTAACAAATAAATAAAAATCAAATGCTAGAGTGCTATATTATAGTCTGTAGCTTGGTCGGTCGACTTTTTCCTAGGCAGAACTCAATTGACACCTCTCTCTGTAGAGATAAAACATCATCCACAAATTACTACAACTTAATAGTATGTCTATAATGGAATTTTCAACTATAGTTAAAATTTGAGATCAATTGTATGTACCAATAAAAAGATAAAATTCACATACCAGACTGCTATATTTCAATCTAAATACATGATCGGCTGAGTTTCTCTTGGAGAAGCTTGACTGAAAAACATATTGGAAAATTAATTAAAAATTATGATATTTTTCAACTGTGCTCACATTTGATATAACAAAATCATATCCAAATTTCAAATAAATCAGAGTTATACATAAAATACTAAAAATCATTTTGTGAGCCACTATACTTATTAAATTTTGTCTGCATATGTCATCAAAACCTAATTGTGTCCTATTAGGGTTTTCACTTCCTAAACCCTAATTATTTGAATCAAAGTATGATTAAAGTTTCTCATTACATTTAAAACATCAAAATTATATTACCATCATTAATCAAGCTTTAAATAATGATCTACCTGGTTAAGCATGCAATCAATCAAGTAAACCCTAATTAGATGGTTAATATGAAAACAAGTCAATACAAATCTTCCCTCCTTTTAGGATTTCATCTAAAAATCCAAGAAATGATTTGGAAGAAATTTATATCACCTAGTCATTTATCTCTCTCGGAATCAAGTTAGAAAGACTTTCATTTTATCTTTCTTTCATATGACATCATTTTTTGTTGTTGTTGTTGTATTAGATGGATATTTCATCCCTTATCATATTCATATCTCCTTTTGGAGTAGTACAAACTCTTACTTCACAAATCTTAGTAGTACATCATTTATCAATATGTGATTCACAACACCTTTCATATTATTTTAGAATTTAATTATATATCTCACGGATCAAGATTATGACTCATTCTATATTGTGATATGCATTCATCAATTTCCTTCATAAAGGAGATTATTTAGTGTGCATCATCTTAGTTCTGAGCTTTTTCTTAAAATTTTAGATTTCATACTCAGACTCAAACTCATTACAAATTATCTTCATAATCCATTAGGCTTTCATCTTTCTTATATGAATTTCCTACTTTACATAGATCCCATTATGAAATATAGAATCCTTTTCTTTTTCACCATTTGATCACCATTCTCTTTTTTTGTATCTTATTATACTACCAAACTGCTTCATCTAGTTACTTGGTCAGGACATCCAAAATAAGTATAGTCAGTAGTTGCATACTAGCTTACTTCAATACCCAAATACTTGACTAGAGTATCTGGATACTAAGTTCAGTCAGTATGCACATTATTCAGGTTATATTCAACATCCACATTATCATTTAGTCCTAAATCCTATTGTCCCTATAGACTTATAAGGACCCTAACCCACATTTTGGGATAACCCTATTTGTTTTGCTTAAGTATGTTGCTTAGATCCTTGATGTAATTATCTGAGTTGTAATTAGGGCATGCTGGAAGCTTGGAGTTCCTTGTTTGAGCTTGTTTGGTTGATGCTTGTGTTTTTGGAGAGGTTTTCTGTAAATTGCAATTTACCTAGGATAGGGGTTTAATGTGCAATTTTACCAACTCTATAGTGTTCCTTCTCTCTCTTGGCATCATCTAGAGGAAATAGAAAGAGATGGGCATCTTGTTTGGACCTTGGTTGTGTGGTGACATCCTTGGTGATGTTTTGGATACATGTTTGAGGTGTGCCTTGCACCTAGGAGTGTTGTCTCGGGATTGAGAGCCTTTGAGAGACCATGTATTGGTTTGTGGATGTCTTGAGGGACATCCTATATGTTTTTTGATGTCTAGATATGCACCATATCAGTTTTTGGTACCTAGGGTTTACCCCTATTGGTTTGCAAAGAGGGTAGATATGTGTATCGACCTTGACCATCTTAAGTGACCTAATGGGAGAGACATAGATCTTATCACCTTGTTGCAAGGTGTTTCATGTGGCCTTTCTTTGTGGATAAGTGTTACCTAGGGTTATAAGGTGGTGACACCTTCCCCTTGCTCTCTCTTTCATCCCTATTGTATATATACCTCTTTCTCTCCATGTAAGAGAATTCTTTTGGCCTTAGTTGCATTCCTTTTCCTTGGTGGATGACCTTAGGCTAGAGGAGTCTTTCTTGGAGCTTGGTGAACAAGTCCCAAGCTTGTGGTTCTCTCTTCATCCTCTACCTTGGTAAGCCAGGATCCTTATTTACTCTTTCTCTCCTTCTTTCTTCTTCTCGGCCATGGACCTTGTTTACCTCCTTTCCCTCTCATGCTCTCTTAGCCATGGTTCCATCTTCTTCCTTGGAGGTGTTGTGGTGACCAAGTTTGGGAGATTTTCTTCTACCTTGAGCTCATGAAGCTTGGAACTTAAACTTGGAGCTTAGAGATTGGTGGTGATGCTTGAGGTGGGTTATATAACTCTAAACCCTCTTTGTTATTATCACCTCTTACTTGTTATTTTGTTCTTTGTTCTTAGCTCATTATCTCTTGCATGCTAGCATTCTTTTGGTAGTGTTGATATCTATTTTGGGAGAAGAACCATGCTTAGTTGCTTCCATGCATTGCACCTTTTATCTATGCTTTGGAAGATTATCTTTAGGTTGAAGACGATGGGACCGATATGCATGTTTAGGCCAATATGCATGTTTAGGCCGATATCCCACAGGTGGCCGTCACGATCTGTGACTCCACTAACCATCACAACTGAGACTGGTCATCATGACCTTGGCAAAGTCTAGGTCGGCACCTTTTGTTCGATGGTCATCACGTCCTTGGGGAAGCCTAGGTCAACACCCCTCCTTAGGTGTTGTTTCTTGACACACCTATAGCCCGTTACGACGATGCGTTATATTGATATGCCAACATTCTTCATACCTTGGATGCGTTGTTGAAACCCTAAGAATCCATCACCCTTGGTGATGCCCGAGAGGTTGGCGTTGCCCGATATGAGGATGGATAGATGCATTTCTGAGCCCATCACCTGGAGGTGTTGTTGCCTGATATGCTAGGGCATTGCCCGTTACCCCTGACGCCCGTCACACCATGTGTTGATGTTTCCCGATAGGAGAGGTTGGCCGATACACCTTGTTGCCCGATAGGAGAGGTTGGCTGATGCACTTTGTTACCCGATACACCTATGTAGTGATGCCTAAACCGATACACCTCCTAGTTGGTAGGACAACACCCTAGTTTCTCACTTAGTATACCCTAAACCGATACCCTACCTTTGTATGGTTTCCTGACACCTTTGGGGTCAATCTATCCTATGTTGTAAGCCCTGATCGATGCTTTGTGATGGTGCTTAAGATATACTATGTTGATGCTAGGGTCACATGATATTATGTGATACCCTATGGAGAAGTTGTACAAATGATGTTGAGAGTACTGCTTCTATACCTCATAACATGTTTTATAATTACAATGAGAACCATGTTTCTTTATTTCATAACACACCTCATAACAATGATGAAAGTGATAATCTAACGGTGGTTGTTGATCCAACCTTGTAAACCCTTGAGTAAAGAGAAACCCTAATTCTAATTATGTAAAATGTATGGCATGAATCTTATGAGATGATGGTATTTATGATGCATTACTTTCTTGTTATCAGTTTCTAACTATGCATGCAATACCAGTTGATGTATATGGCCATGTATGAGCTATGGTGGTTATGATCTATTTGAATGGGCCGTGTGAGGCATAAAGTGTTATTGTCATTCTTGAAAGATACAGTAATGGTCTTATGACCTAATGATGGCTTATTTCCTTGTATGAGATGATTTTCCTCATTAATGAGAGGACGGCTTGTCACCCCAAGATGTGTGGTACTTGTGATGGATATAGGTTAAAAATATACATGATGTGATGTGATCACACCTTGTATGTTTCAATATGTTCTGGTGATGAGATATGCCCTTGTTTATGTAGAATTTGTTTAGAGCTTATACATTGTAACTTGATTGATGTTAAAATATTCTTAAATTGGTCTAAATAATCAAGTGGAATCTAATAGTGTAGTTTGCCCTGTGCCATAGATCTATTCAGTGTCAGCACTTGTTGAATGGTGAAACAAATTTAACTCGGAGCACATATTGTTGAATATGCGGGATGCAAATTGAGGAATCTCCTTGTATCTTGAATGTATGTATATATATGTATATATATATATATATATATATATATATATATATAGGAAGTTTATTCAATGCCCGTGTGGGTACTTCAGTATAACTACCCGTGCTTGAAAACATGGTGGCACATTTGTAAATATCGACCCAATATCATCGTCCGTCCGATCTCTGTAATTCAACTCTGCTGAGCAAGGCAAGTACGACCTTCGTCGCTGCCCCATCCATCCGTAAGGGCCTGAGGACTCAGATTCATAGCAGTGGTGTTTCTTCCCATTGCCATCGCCATCATGAATCATGATCTCCACTGGCCGTTTTGTTCCCAAAGTCGCCAGTGCCAAGAGTCATAGCTTCACCGATCCTGTTACCAAGGATGAGTAGCGATTGGGTGACGAGAGCAACGACAAGTTGTGCACTGGATGTCACCTCTCCACCACCTCGCTGGTTGGGCCAGTTCGTCGACTGTGACTTTCTTTACATGGGAGACCTCGAGGCGCTCCTCTGCCTCATTCAACCATAATACGTTGCCATGTGCGTCAAGCACTTATACAAGCCCCATTTCATGAGACGTTGGGTTTGCTGAAGGGATTGAGGCGTCAATGAAGAGGACTAGATTGCATGTCCGTGGTTGTAAGGATGTGCAACAATCAACAGATTTGTTTATTTTCAATCCATCTGTAAAAAATCAACGACATGGGAGACGATTATGTGTCACTTCCATTATGACGTTGAGTTGTTTGTTGAAATGTTAGTATGAATTGTTCACATATACATAGGATCCCCTCAATGATGCTAGATGCTGGTGACAAAATAAAGGATACAGCCCCTCTCAGTGTTGATGTTTATGATGGTCAAATGCCATCTATTGGAACGTTTGAACGTGATACCAATAACCTAACACTACTACAGAAACAACATTCAATGTCGCTTTTTTTGGGCATCGATTATTTACAAAAACTTCCGCCTATAACATTACACGTCGGCTATTTAGTAAATCCGACATCTATATTCAAAGATCAGCCAGACACGGGTACCGCTTTGTCTTCAGCGTCGGCTAGGTCAACCAAACCGACGCCTAAAATCGCCCACGAAATCCAAATTTTGAGTGAAAAGAAAAAGTGTCACATACAACATCGGTTTTTTAGACATAAACCGATGCCTATGTATGATGAGAATTTGTGCGAAAAGTGTCACATACAGTGTCAGTTATCCTTTGATAACCGACGTTGATAATGGTTCCCGCCAAATAATTTAGGGAAAATATTGTTCAATTGGACATCAGTTTTTACGAGCATCTAACGCTGAAGATGTTTAGGTGTCAGTTTTGTAGACAACCGACGCCTTTTATGAACTTAATACCCCCGCGATCACCCGACTCTTCCCCTTTCTTCTGTTTCATTGCTAGAATTTCTCCCCGGTGCTGCTGCCGCCTGACTGCAACCCCCACCCACCGCTGCTGCTGCTTGTGCGCCGCCACTGCTCCCTGCTCCTTCTGTGCCGTCGTCTCTGGTCATAGTCGCCGCACCCTGCGGCTACCTACCTGCCCTGCGTTAGTGGTCCTGGAGCTCGCCGTGCCTGCCCTGCGTCGGTGGTCCTTTGCTCGACCTCACCTCGCCGCCGACCTGTCGACCTCACCTCACCCTGCTCGCTTGCCCAGGTACCTGCCGACCTACCCAGGCGGCACCCAGGCACGCCTAGGCGGCCAGGCGTTCACCTAGGGTCCCAAACCCAGGTGCCCAGCCTAGTTAGACCTCTGGGATGCCTAGGCGATGCTTGGTCTGTGCCAAGGCACAATGCTGTTGTGTATTTTTTTTAAAAATTAAGTTATTTACTGATTTGTGTTTATTTATGTACTGATTTGTATTTATTTATGTATTGTTTCAGGAATTAATTAATCATCTACTACTGCCCACCATCTCCCTGCCCGTCGCCTGCTCACCTGCCTGCTTGCCTGCCTACTCGCCTACCCTCCGTCTTGCCCAAACAGAGGTAAACCCTATTTTATTACACTGCTTGATCTTTAAGCACATAGACTTAATCAACATTGCTATTTGTATGATCCTAGTGATTAAAAGCACTCTTTCCTGGTCCCTTCAGTAACTAATGTTCCCTTGAGATGAGTGTTAATTGATCTAGTTTGCTTACTTTCCTTGTAATGCCATCTTTTATGTGCTATGACATAGTCACCTTTAGAGTATTTAAATGATGCAACTTGTACACTTGTTAAATTTGAATCTATAAATCCTATGAATTGATATCACCCCACAAAATCAGTAGTCACTATTATGTCTTGTACACTCTAGAATCAAGATCTAATACTCTTATGCTATTTTAACACCATGAGACATTTTTTTCTCATTCTAGTGGATTATTATTACCTATGATGACCTAACATGAAACCATGCTCTTAATGATATGATTTACATATCTATTATTGTGTTTTTTGGCCTAGAAACCCATCCAAGATTTACTCATTAGGAGTAAATCTTGGATAGTCCCCGGTTTGGGACTGTTCTTGAACACCTAATCTCACTTAGGATGTAAGTGTATAATGTGTATTGGATTTTCGAGAAAATTTCAGCAGCATTTCCCCGTTTGTTCTCTAAGTACATATGTACTTAGAGAACAACGGGGAAATGCTGCCGAAATTTCTTGAAAACCCAATACACATTATACACTTACTAGTGAGATTAGGTGTTCAAGGATGGGATAGGTGGTACGCATTTATTATATATCAGAATGACATCACATGTGTTTGTTGGCCTAGAAACCCGTCTAAGATTTACTCATTAGGAGTAAATCTTGGATAGTCCCCGGTTTGGGACTGTTCTTGAACACCTAATCTCACTTAGGATGTAAGTGTATAATGTGTATTGGGTTTTCGAGAAAATTTCGGTAGCATTTCCCCGTTTGTTCTCTAAGTACATATGTACTTAGAGAACAGCGGGGAAATGTTGCCGAAATTTTCTTGAAAATCCAATACACATTATACACTTACTAGTGAGATTAGGTGTTCAAGGATGGGATAGGTGGTACACATTTATTATATATCAGAATGACATCACATGTAAGTGTATAATGTGTATTGGGTTTTCGAGAAAATTTCAGACAAAACTCGACCGACCATTTAACTAGAAATGGCATGTTACCTAATGCATGCAAACAATCTCAATGAAGCTAAATGTTTGCTTTTTTAATATCAATATCATTTTCAGTTTTGATGTTTCATTATCTTCTAGTTAATACAAATGCTAAATGTTTGCCTTTTTAATGACATTTTCAGATGGCAGACTATGATGAACATGATGAGCATGAAGTCCATGATGATCATGTTGTCCATGATGAGCATGGCGAGGATACCAATGTAAGTTCTAAAAACATATCCTGTATTTCTATAAATTTTGTTATCTTCTAGTTATGTCATATATCCCATATTTCTATATTGGGCTAATTCAGTGTGTTTATTTTTGTCAAATTTTAGGTTGATGATGCACATGTACCCACTGAAGCACTGCAGGAACTTGATGCGCATCACCAAAAAGTTAACAAGAAAAGGGGCATCACTCTGTTGAATAAGTTAATAGCGCTAAGTGGCAGTGGATCCAAATTGGTTGTGGAGTTTGATAATGGAGGAAATGCAATTGGAGTGAACCGCAATAATTTTGAAAACTATCTTGGGGTTGTCACTCGAAGCCATTGTGGTGTTAAGTATGATAATTGGCATAAAGTTCCTCAGGCGAAGAAAGACTTGATATGGAATGATTTATGCATGAGTTATTATTATTTGCAATTCTATTTTGTAGATTACAAATTCTATTATTTGCAATTCTATTTTTGGATACTAGTTAATAACAATTCTATTTTACAAAATCTGTTTGCATTGGATGAGAAGCTGCATCGTAAAAGCATGATGCAATGTGCTGGAAAGATGCTTAGGAACTATAGGACAAATCTCAACAGAGAATACATAAAACATGGTGATAAGAAGAAGAAGTCAGCCCTTGAACAGTGGAACTTCTTGGACAAAGAAGATTGGGACAATTTTGTTGCTTCAAGAAAATCTGAAGAATTCAAGGTATTAGGCTTCACTCCCAATTTAATTAATATATGTTGTATTCACCTATTCAATATTAACATTTAGTGCTACTAACCAAATCATTAGTGTGCATACTAACTAGGCCCTCAGTGAGGCGCAAAAAGCAAGGCGTGCACTGAATGTGCATGACCACACTATGGGTAGGGGTGAGCAGAATTTGGTTAATAACCGATTAACCGAACAGTTAATTCCGAATGGTTAATTTTATTGGGTCAATTTGGTTAATTCGGTTAATTTGGTTAATTTATTTCGGTTAATCGGTTAAATGGTTAATTTGACGGTTAAAGATATTTTTGGTTTGGTTAACCGAATTAACCGAATAGTCAGAATTTATTCATAAATAATATCCTACACATGCATATATACATATATAGTTGTACTTTTATTTCAAAATACTCCCCCATATATATAGTAATCAAGTTTTTACGAGCCATACAAAATTAAATTTACAATAATACTACTATAATATAACAATATTGTCCCAAATTCTATGACTATTTCAAATAATATTATTACACAAGTGTTATTTGGTTAACCAAATTAACCGACCGAATTAACCATTAACCGATTGGACAATAACCGAATTAACCGACTCAATTTGGTTAGGTTAATGGTTAAAATCTCAAACCACAAATTAACCGTTTAACCGAACCAAATTAACCGTAACCGACCGAATTAACCGAATGCTCACCCCTGACTATGGGTCCAAAGGGCTATGCAAGCGTTCGCCAAAGACTACAAGCGGAGTCTGCTACTACTCAGGAGTCCTCTACTATAGGTAGCACACCTCTACCTCACCATGATGTTTGGATAGCTGGGAGGCAAAATAAGAAGGGAGAAATAAGGAAGCCCGCAACTGCTGAGGCGGCTGCAAAAATGGTAAAATACAACTCTTAGAGCCATCGTTTGAATATTGATTATTTGTGGTGTTAACTTACTAATTTATGTTGATGGTGATTAGCGAGAGCTGTACGAGCAGAGGAAACAAGGCACGATCATCCCTCATGGTACAAGGGATGAATTAACAGTTGCTCTGGGTAACCCAGAGCATCCTGGACGTGTTAGGGGTGCAGGCGCTGGTGTGGGCATCAAAGCATTCTTTGGGCCATCCCAGCGCAAACCCAGAGCGGGACTTTCATAAGAAGAGGTAACCTATACTTTTTTTAGAATGTTACTGCAAAAGGAAATTCAATAATAAGAAGCTAATGTTTCTTTTATCCATGTATAGGAGAATAAGAGAGTCGAGGATATAGTTGCTAAGAAGGTCAATGATATAGTTGCTGAGAAGGTCAAGGAAGAAATAGTACGGTGGCAGGCATCTCAGGCTTTCAATAAGCCTATGGCGACCTACTCTTCTCCTGATGTACAGACTGAGAGTAATCATGTAGACCCACCACCGCCTAACACGTCTATCGTAAGTATTGTTTCTGACATTGTAGCTAGTCTTTTCAAGATGATATGTATATATGTATAATATTATTTACATAAATTTGTAGGTATTGAAGCCATGTCGCATAAAAATACAAGACTATGTTGTTGCAGAGGCGCAGGCTTACCCGTCCCTTCCTGGGGCAACGTTTCACGGGACTCCAATGCCACAGGGCTACGTTCGTGTGAGCGTGATACGTGTATTACCCGATTGGAGGGAAGCTACATTATCATATCCCCACCCCGAATATTGATACACTTGTTGAGGCAGAAGGCAGGGTGATATTGTGGCCCAAAGCAGATGTCGTCTACACTACTAAAATTGTAAGATAAATTTACATTACTTTAGATTGTTAGTGTGTATATATGAGGTCAACTGATTTGAAATTATATATACAGGTTAAAAAGAAGACACCCGGAGCACCTAGGCCTCCACCTCCACTTCCTGCATTACCAAGTTGGGTTCCAACTAACCTAACATACCCGTTAGGTCCTACTTGTAGGGGAATGGCATGCTGGCTACGAGCACATAATATACATTGCCCTATAATTGTTTCTTTAGAAGCGAATTATGCAGTTCAATCATACGAAAGCTCTTTATTTATACAAGATATTATTGAGTTGTTTATGTATGATTGGATGAATACATAAATGATAGAGACATGGATAAGGTGAGATCTTGTTTATACATCCATATACCTTGTGTAAGATCTGGTGATCTGGTTTCTTATATATTAATGCATACGTAATACATGTTTTGCAGCTACTTAGTCGAAGATCAATGCAAACAATTTGCATTTGATCATGTGGGATTTTTGATTCCATCATTGATTAGTATGGTAGATAAAGACCCTGATAGTGTTCAACAATACTGTATAGATGCTTTTAGAATTTTCGGTCAGCAAAAGAAGACGATAATAATAGCTCCATTCAATGTCAGGTAAGTTTACTTTATTTATAATTTGGACTTAAGAAAATTATATTTTTATTGTGTATTTTGAGTTATTAATTTTTAACTTTTTTACCTCTAGAGGTAGGCATTGGGAGTTACTAGTAATTGTCCACGGGACGTTCACTGTTTATTATCTAGATCCTACGGGGAGTACATTGAATACTAAAATTGGACACGTAATGAGAATGCCATTATTCTGGTGAGAAATATTTCATTTTTATATCCGTTAACATCTGTTAATACATTACTATTTAATTACGCAATGTACTGTGTTACATTAACATGTAGGGGTTTAGATGAGTTCAAAAAGGCTGGAGGAACGGTCCCAAGGAGAAAGAACCAACCAATAATTTGGGAGAACGTAAAAGTAAGTTCCCGACTCCAATGTATATATTATTGATGTGAACTGTGCTTAGTTGTATTTTTTAATATTTTGTATGTTTCAATTTATAGTGCACTACATAAGACAACGGCTGGGCATGCGCATACTATGTGATGCGATTTATGCAGATGATTATCAAACATGCCGCATTGGACATCAATACCATACATGAGGTATTATATATAGTCTCATTAGTTAGTATGAAATATATCAATCTTATTTTTATATTATTACTTATATATACATCATTCTCTTTGTAGGTGTTTAAAACTGACCACACTATAGGTAAACTCTTAAAAAATGTACATGCTCCATATACGCTGGAAGTATTAAATGAAGTAAGAGATAAATGGGCAAAAGCCATACAAGCAGTGGCGATTGTAAAATATAATTGGGATGCTGATAGTGATGTCGAATGATATTTTGTAAATGAATATTTACAAATGTTTATACATGTCTGAATGTTTCTACATGTTTTGAATGTTTCTACATGTGTGAATGTGAGAATTGAATTGATGTTTGAATGTATCTACTTGTGTGAAAAAATATATGTTGATTTTGTAGGTTTGTGGCCTGTTTGTAGGCTGATATCAATGGATGTCGTAAACCTACAGTTCAGAAAACTGAACTGCATGTTTTCAGCCTGCTAACCAGCCACAGCAGGCCTACAAACTGATAAGAAAAAAAATTAAAACATAGGCGTCGGTTATTTATAGAACGCCGTCATCAAAGGCCTACCGCGTCTGTTATTGGATAAAAACCGCCGCCTAATGTGACAAACAATCCGACCGTGCAGGAAACCACGGTCGTGGTGGAAATGGCATCGCTTATTTGTATAAAACTGACGCCTATAGTACTAAACACGGCCGTGCAGGGAAGCACGGCCGTGGCCTATGCGAATATGGCGGCGGTGTTTTAGTTGATAACTGACGCAGAAAGTGTCCTAGATCGCGCCCTTTTTTGTGGCGCGAACCCTTTTGGCATCGTCTTTCTATATAAAATCGACGCCTATAGGTTATATAGGCATTAGTTATAAAACCGACACTTAAGAGTTCGACCTTTAGCGGCGCCCACATAGGCGTCGCTTGAAAACTGTCGCTAAAAGGGGTTAAACAACCGACGCCAAAGGCGTGTTCTGTAGTAGTGTAATGACTCAAATTGTCTAGTTTGTAAATTGATCAGCAACATGAACATGTGTATGTATGTCATTGTTTCCATGACTATTAAGCTGGAAAATGTTGATCAGACTCACACATGTGACTATGAATATGATATCAAATCGATTGATATGGAGATAATGTGATTTACATGACTGTAAATATAATATAGTTGACATACGGAATACAAAATTAGAGTATTTAGTTTCTATGTATTTTTTTTTCATTTTTTGTGTTTTGGTTTTACTTTAGGTGTTGGATAGTTATTTTTAGTACCATGTAGTTACTTTTCATGTCCAGATGTTACTTCTAGTATTTGATAGTTATTTTTTCCAAGATCCGGTCCTCTAACATGTTGGAGGCACAAATTTTGGAGCTTGGTTAGGTCTGGAACAACTCGGTCAGGATCATGCAGGTGGGCATGTTGTCCTTGAGCTTGGCTGTAAGATCACTTTTGAGTCCTATCTGTGGCGGATGGTGTAGAATAAGTTGGCATTGGCGGTCTTATGTTTTGTGAGACGTGTGTGCACGAGGGTCTCAAGGAACTGCCATAAATGTCATCCTAGATGTAGTTGGCTTGATGACTTTTCTAGTTGTGGTGTCACGTTTGATGTTTACGGCTGAAATAGGGACAAATTAGAAGGGTTCTATGAGGAGAAGACCCACTCCACGCCGGTAAGGGTACGTCTCCAAAGGTACAAGAAGACAAGGGAGATCCCTTGGAGGGGGAAGAACATAGAACGAATCTTGTTGTTCTTAGTCTTCCATCTTTTCATCTTACATGAAAAATACAAGTATGAAGTCACGACCTTTGTCAAAGCTAAGGAGATGCGCTATGTAATTCTAATATTAAACCACTCACAGAAACAATGCAGAGAAGGTATTTGACAAAAAGTCAATATTGACTACCCATATTGAGATGGTTGGGACGAAAGAAATACCAACGACGAGCAACTAAGATGATTTGTGCTTTGATCTGAGCCCAATAGTGATGACACAAACTTAAATAATTACAACTTAAGATATTACAACTAGGCACAATTTGTGTGATCAATTGAATTGTTCATTAAATAAAAAAGGAGAAAAACCTAGAGCACATGAGTAGCTATGCAAGCATATGAAACAATAATGGACATGGTTGTCAAGATTTAAGATGTTTCTTCTAGTAATGATTGAATCAAAGGGATAAAAAATTAATGGATACAAACTCCCGAACTGTAAAACTTTGGAACGAGATGCTTTTATCCATACAGAATTGGCTCTAGCTACAGCCATCAACACACATCTGAAAATGAAAAGAGGTCATAGCATGAGATTCGGGGGACACCCACGCATACAATGTATTTTGTAAACAATCATATGTATGATATTTTTACGTATCCAAAAACAAATTATAAATAGTTGGATACATTGTAATAAATAAAGAGTATATACATGAATAATTTGTAATAAGGGTTAACATTTTTTAATATATAGAAGAGTTTTTTTTATAAAATAGAAGAAGTTTTGTTGTACCTTTACAGAAAGTGAAATAAAGCACCTTATAAATCAATATTTTTAATTCATTTGTATGCAACCACTTGCATTAATAGCTCTATCTATAGCTGTGATAAACAAGAATAATGGCCCATTTCTAGTTGTCATAAGTCAGAGATGATGAACTAATGAAAGAGAATATTGTCCAGGTAGATGAGGCTCATTGAATTCCATATAGAATAAAATTTATGTGTGACAATAAAACCTGACTATTTGACCCATAAAGTAACATTGACTCATAAAAAAGTAATTATGTGGTAAAAAAGTAACTATTTGACACATATAGTAACATCGAGTTATAAAGAATAACAAACCGACTACCAAATATAGTAAAATGGATGGGTTACAACTGAATCTAGCTATTTGATCCATAAAGTAATACTGACTCATAAAAAAGTAACTATGTAGTAAAAAAAGTAAGTATTTGACCCATATAGTAACATTGAGTCATAAAAAGTAACAAACTGACTATCAAAAGTAACAAAATTGATAGGTTACGACTGAATCTGACTATTTGACCCATAAAGTAACACTGACCCATAAAAAAGTAACTATATGGTAAAAAATGTAACTGTATGACCCATATAGTAACATTGAGTTGTAAAAAGTAACAAACTGACTACCGGAAATAACATTGAGCCATCCTGATGTTACTTTCAGTGTCGAATAGTTACTTTTTGTGTCATCATGTTACTTTTAATGTCAGATAGTTACTTTGCATACCATATGGTTACTTTTATCAATAGTAAAAGTGGGAGGAGAGGGTTGGAATCCAATGGACAAGTGACTCAATGAGATGGTTACTTTCTATATCAAATAATTACTTTATACACCATGTAGTTATTTTGTATGAAAAATAATTACTTTTAATGAAAAATGTTACTTTTAATGGAAAAGGTTGCTTTCATAGTTACTTTCTATAGAATAGTTATTTATCTCATGATCTTTTATAGTTTTTGGTACAACTACGAATAGTTTTCAAGATTGAATACCTTGACTTTGAATGTGCAAATCATCTCTAAGAATCATCAAATAAGTTATACACATTTCTATGTATGCAGTTCAATAAAGCCGTAGATAAGGAGGCATGTCGTATCTCTTCACCCTAATAATCTATGTTATGAATAATCACAATTATCAAAACCATATAAACTAAGTTGAAAATAAGCAGCTGCCAAATTAATTTATAGAGTGTCACCATCATACACATTAAGAATGTATAGGCAAACTATTTTAGATAGGTACACATAGGTCCCTTTTAGTCTCTTCTAATTAATTTTGTAGTTTTTGTGTATTCCATATTCAGGTTTTGGCTGTCAATATTATAAATTGCAAATATTTATCGTCAATCAAAGCATGTGACATACTATCACAATATTTATGTATTTGTTACTTTCAGAAATTAATTTATTACTTTTTGTTATTCAGAGTTACTTTTAGAGTCAAATAATTACTTTTTATATTGAATAATTACTTCTTGTGTCGAATAGCTACTGGTACATAAATAGGTGAAGTGTCACTTACATGACTGTGCTATGTTGTAATTTATTCCTTAATATGTAGTACTAGCTTGTAAAATCACAAGGCATACCGTAACCAGTAAAAAAGTTTTTAATTTTGTAATATTTAACTAGGCCGCAACCTGTACATTTTGTCAAACATTTCATTTGCATTGCCATCAGCTCTTAAAGTACCTTGAGGAGAAGGGCGTCATGTACAAGTTGGTGCCCATTAACATCCCCACCAGTGACCATCTACAACCTGGCTACCTCTCCTTGAACCTACGTACATTTGAGTTAGCCTACATATTCAATGTGATCTTCATATACCTGTTAGTCATATAATTTCAATTTTAGTAAAATGACATCATGTTACAAACTATTGTTGTCCCAGCTTTCCTCCAGATCCAAGCCATGGAAGATGGAAACTTCAAGCTATTTAGTATGTTTTTAATGCTCACCTTTAAGGTGGAAACTTCGAGATGGAAACTGGAGCAGCAAATCATGAACCTATGGTATTCAAAAAAGAATTCACTTTAATATATATGCTATATCCAGAATCTGGATACATATCTAAGTACACAACATGCAAGCAATGGTTAAGGGCCTGGGCCTCCTGTACGACTGCCCCAGCCACTACTGTCAATTTCACAACATGCTTGATCACCCCCTCAGTCCAAAATAGAACCATCATTGGGATTTTCAGTGACAGAAAGTAGAGATTTACTACCCAAATCACTATGAAGCATTAGAGTGAGATCTATAAGAACCTAGTGTCAAGCACCAGGTCGGGTGGTTCATGTCACAGAACAGGGGGATGGGGAATAGGTATCTGACAATCAGCTTGGCATCAAACTTTGTTAGCATTATGAAATTAGATGGAAATAATGAAACACAAAAGGAGAAACTCCAGATGGGTGCCTGCAATCATGGTCAGACAAACAACACAAATCACATTTGGTTGGCTGCGTTGTAAATCCGGTGTTGGTAGGAGAGGGAAGGAGGTGGAGCGGCATCTTGTCGCATACTATACTTTGTCCTTTTGCCATAAACTCTAGATCCCAACATCCTCAGATCCCAGCATCCTCAGAGATTGCAGCATGTATCGGTGCATCGTCCATCGTCGACGACGCCTTCTTTTGTGTCGCCAACTAATCCAGACAAGCCAGAGTCAGGTATAGAGGGCAGAGACAGTGGGGCAATGGAGGCTATGGTCCTCCTCACCTTCTATGCCTGGTCCATACTCCACTGCAGATCATGTGCTCGAGCACCATCGGCGCTCGTCGCACCCATATTCAAGGTCAATGGGACAAAAGCCCCCTTTTGGCTTGAGTTTTGAGGGGCACTGATCGTGCCGTGATCTGGACTCCCGTGCCCGTTCCGCACTATACCTGTGCGGGTATTGAAAACGTACTCATATATATATATATATATATATATATATATATATATATATATATAGGATTGGCTGTGGTCATACCCCAATAAGAGTACAACTACGGTTGTATCTCAATTTGAGATATAGGAATGGCTGCGGTCATATCCTAATAAAGAGTTCGGCTGTGGTCGTAACTCACTAGTGCTGTGACCTGTACCAAGGCGGGCTAGATATGTACATTTGGACTATATGTTGTTGGTATGTATGCCCTCAGAGCCAATCATGGGATGATTGGTGGGATACATCAAGATTGATTTGATAAACATCAAAGGCAAGATTCCAATTCTTTCTAGTTCAATCATATGAGATAATGATAGAACAAATTGAATGTCTAGAGAATGACAATACTCAATGAAGTATGCTTTCAGGTTAAGGACCTAAACGATGAGATCATACAGATGCTAAGAGTTTGTACATTCTTATTATGTCCCTAGTCAGATGTCATTGTCGAAGGTAGATAGACAACAATGACACACATGATTAGATTTTGGTGTTGGTGGATGACAGAAACTCGTTAGTCATGATATGGAGATATCAAACCAAACACATAGGTACTTGTTAGAGAACAAGTGTACTGGACAGACCCACTATGAGTTTGACACATGGAACAATGACATGGTAGTCACTGACAGTTCTCACAGTAATGGTGGTGAGTGTGATTCTTTGACCTAAAATCACTACACTCAACACATGTCATTGGGTACACTTTGACATCATCAAACACAACCCTGAAACATGGGTTGTTATAAAGATGATGATTGGGTGACTTTGACACATGGGGCTTTAGAGGGGTGAGTGATAGATATGGGATTTGTCCCTCCTGAGGGAGTGTGATATCCATGGCCACTTGATGAGTAGGATTGAGATAGGCGTGCACGCATGTGTAAATCAGTATGTGATATTGATGTCATACATATCTCCTCCAATCTACTCTGAGATCAAGAAAGTGAATGAACATTGAAAGGATGACTGTTCCATGCCTTGAGTTCATTCAGGATATCAGTGACAAAGGAATTATACATTCACTGTAACCATTCATGGATTTTAGGATTGAAGGTTGTTCTCCAACTTTCCTTTTCACTTGGGTAGAACTGATGTGTGACTAGGCACCACTCTTTGCTTGTGAAGTCATAAGTGTTATAGACTTTCACTGTCAACGTGAAATGGACCTGCAGGGTCACACACATAGGATTTAACTTGGAAGAGGAGTTTATCCACAAACGATGTTTAGATTGATTGCTAAAGGAGTTTAGTAGTTCAATCAAATCCTTAATCAATTGATAGCTCAAAATCATAGTGTTCAAGGTGTTGGACCAGATGATTAAGAGTATCATATTGATTGGAACTGCGGTTGACTGATTTGCAGAGTCTACTACCCTAACTTATCGGCTCACAGGGTTGAACCGATCAGCTTAGGTTGATGAACCGGTCAGCTCAAGTGGTGAGTCGATCAGCTCATGTGTCATGAAACGATTGGCTCAATTGTTGAACTGGTCGATTCGTGGACCAACCGAGATCGTTTGGAAAGTCAGAAGACTATTTTGCAAATACAATTTGTTTCACTTGTACAAATTTGATTTGGACAAGGATTAATATTTGATTAGTTAGAAACAAATATGAAAGTCAATTTGAGTTGGATAGGACCACGAACCGATCGGCTCAGAAGTGAACCGATCGGCTCAGAAGTGAACCGATCGGCTCAGGTACCCCAACCGATCGGTTGAGGTGTGAACCAATCGGCTCAGGTCCCCAACCGACCATTTCATGCATGAAATGATCGGTTCAGATGGCGTAGTTGGTTGTTTTGTGGAAAATATCAAACCCTTCTACTCCTGCTTTTAATCCCGCATTGCCTGGGGTAGAGAACCCTATCCCATGACCCTCCTATATATAGGGGTATTGGGGGATTCTCAGGTACAACAACTCAGAACACTAGTTGCTCTGCAAAGTTGTTATTCTCTCTGGTTGTGGTAACCGAGAGAGCCTGAGCAAGTGCTACCCAATAAGGGAGGCACAGCAAGGGAAAGACAACTACAGAAAGGCAACTGGTTGCAGGAGAGTGTGTCGGTGACTAGTACGCCGACAGGAGGGTGTGAATCCTTCCGATTCCTTGTGGGACTAGGAGATCGGAATTCTAGGTGGTCCGTGTGGACTACTTTAGAGGCGGGAGACTTCTTCCACTCAGAGGAAAGTTGTCAATCCCGATAGTCCCGATGAGACCAGGAGCTGCACAGACACCATCCAAGACCGGAGGTGAAGACCACACAAGCCGCGAGGTAACGTCGTAGAGCAATCCTCAGGACAAGGTATGTCTCTACAAACCATCCTTCCTACTGTATAGATGTTGACGCGATTCCTTTATTCTGGGTTCAGGGAGAAGAATTTTTTTTCCGCTACCTTCTTTGTCTCCTCTAAAACCCAACAGTAGTATCAGAGCCAAGTCAACTGCTCTACACTTTAGGATTATCGATGTGATCGATTTTGGTTTGTCACCTTTATTTATAGCTATGATGCAAATAAAATTGGCTTTATGCATGTCAAATCCTAAATCCACAAATCCCAATATACATATATGATATGTAATATGAATGCACACGATACACATCACCCTTAAAGGAGTTTTATGGTGGATGTATAGCGTGGTTATGGCCAATAAACCCTATATATGTGTGCTTAGTTGAATGTATTTGCTTGCATCTCGGTCTGTGCACCGATTCCCTACCTCCTTATTCCTGATGTAACTCGAGATAACTCGAGATTTCTTTCCTACCTTTGCTCCCCCCGAATGTAACTCGGGGTTTCCCATTTAAATGTAAATAGGATAGCTCTTTTTATATTTCCTGTTATGTCAAAGAACGAAGGATAATCAGACGACGACTGAGACGATCGGTTCAAGGCATGAACCGATCGGTTGGCGATCCAGACGATCGGCTCGAGGAGTGAGATGAGCAGGTGGCGACCTGAGGAGATGCATGATGACCAGGCGAACTGATCGGTTGGAGGAGTCAACTGATCGGTTGGTGGCACCCAGACGACCGACCAGGGTGAGCAGGTCATTCATGTGATGAGTGGATCAACTCGGACGACTATAGCACTTCATCATGGACAGGTTGCATGTGATGTAGACCTAGATGACTGTGATTCCTCTTGGCTCGAGGAATCACATTAGGATGGCCATAATCATCACTTTTATCATTTCACATGTTTTCTATGGGATATAGCATGTATATGATACATACTATGTATTGTGGTGATTGGATGTGTATATGTACCTATAAAACCAAATCCCTCATCTAAATATTAAGTCTTTTACGCCTTCCATTAGCAACACACATGAAAAACTTGATCGACCAAGCGTAGGTTATGCCAAAGCATGGTGCGCCGTCTATCTCATAGAAGTGTGAAGGGTAAACATGTAGGTTCTGCCAAAGCAGGGTGCATGTTTACCGTGTCGGCTTTTGGGTTAGACTTAACTGGTGATTCTTAGAGTGTCTAAGCCCAGAGGCACGAAATGTTCATGGAAAGGTGTTGCACATGTTCATTCATCAAGAGTTGCATATGATGCAATTGACATGATGGCCTACCTAAATAGTCAAGATTGTGGGCGATCAGCCAAAGCTGACTCATGACTTGATGAAATATAGATCTGGACCCACTAGAAGATTGTACACTACAATCTTCCAAATTGACGGTGAGGGCTATCAATTTGAACAAAAATAGTGGGAGTGATAATTAATTAAAGTCCTAATTATATCGTCAACCTTTCAAATCAATCAAATAAGTCAAAATTGAGTTTTGGAATAAATTGCATATATTTCCTTTTGTAGTACAAATGACAACAAACAACAATAACTTTTTGGTGTGATCGGTCCTTGAAAAGGACAAGCTGAATGCGACTAACTTCCACGACTGGTTTAGGACATTGATAATTGTTCTCACTCAAGAGCGAAAGCTCTATGTCCTAGATACTCCAGCTCCAGAGGAACATGTTCCTACCGCACCAAAGGCAGAAAGGGATGCTTATAAAAAGCATTCTGAAGATGTCATTGATACAAAGTACTTGATGTTGTGCTCCATGAACCACGAGTAGCAGAGACAACATGAGAACATGGGTGTCATTTAGATGATTCATCATCTCAAGAACATGTATGAAGATCAAGCACGACAAGAGAGATATGATGTCTCCAGGGAACTATTCAAGTGTGTCATGACAGAAGGAGATCCAGTTGGTCCTTACACGCTCAAAATGATTGGGTATGTGGAGAACCTGACAAGACTGGGATTTCCCCTGAGCCACGAGTTGGCTACTGACGTGATACTGCAATCATTGCCAGAATCTTACAGTTAGTTTGTGATGAACTACAACATGAACAACTTTGAAAAACTGTTGACAGAGTTTTTGGGCATGTTGAGGAGAGCCGAGGCACAAATGAAGAAGGGCAAGCCTAAGTCTGTGATGATGATCATCAACAAGAAAGGCAAGTCCAAGCACAAGGGAAAATGGCAAGGCTAAGAAAGGTTCTGATGCTATCCAGCATTCCAAGTCTTCTTCAACTCTCAAGGCCAAGGGAGGTGTGACCAAGAGAGGCAATTGCCACCATTGTCAAAAGCTAGGACATTGGAAAAGGAATTGTCCACTCTATCTGGAAGAACTAAAGAAGAAGGAGGCGATAGATGTCTCCACCTAAAGGTGTCATGAAATAAACTTGTAACACTTTTTGAGGTATATGATACCAAGATATAAAGTGTAAAGCACCCAATAAATGGGGAAAATGTTGCCGCCATAGATAGGAGTACTTTAGTTTATTTTTAGCCTTAAAGTCATGTAATAGAGTTATGAACTGCTATTTCATATTTTCCAATAGATAGAAACACATTATTTTTTTCATATTGTATGACAATAATGGCAATTAATAAAGTTGATGTTTCCTTATGGAAATGCCATGTTTATGTTGTAGCACTTGGTATGCATAAGATAAAATGATACCTAAAAGTTATTGATAACTCAAACAATCATATTACCATAAATCATGAGAAATTCATTTCTAGTTTCCATATGATGGATACGTCTAGACTCTTTTTGGTTAGAGAACCAGTAAGAGACATGAATCTCTTGGACATGACCAATCTTTACTAGTCATAGTGGGAGATTAATTATCCTATTAGGTATAATACATGTGATGTATTTACATACCTATTGGAGTTAATGTTGGTACTTCAAATGGTGTTTAGAGAAATACCAATATGAATATCTTGAAGTGTTCAAGAATATCATAACTGAAGTACGAATTTGGTAAAGTGTTAATTCTTGATGAGATCGATGAATGAAATACTTAGACCAAATTTTGAGAACCTTGTGAGTGATTATGATAGTATATCATAGTGAACTCATGATTAAGGCATGGTGATGTCTAAATCAACAAGGAGACATACTCTAAGGAGTTAGAGGATGATTATCAAATAACTAATTTCTTCTTATATAAAGAATACCCTACACTAATAAAGGACATTAAGAATCACAAAGGGTTGTGAGTTCTTATATCCTTGACAGATGCACCTCGATTATCTATGAGATGAGTTGGTCATGGGATGAGTCAACTATCTAGATGAATATGAGGAATCAGATTTTGAGTTATGGTTTATGACCATTACATCCTAAATAACTTCCATGTGAACCATAAGGTATGAACCTTGATGGTAGCACCCATTGGGATGAAATCCATAAGTGCAAATGAGTCTTAAGCGTTAAGACACATGGATAACATTTTGAGAAGGATGATGCTTGTTAATTGCAACTTAATAACTAAAAGATTTGGCATACGGATACTGAAACCGCATTCCTATAAGGAATAAGACAAGGATGTGTACGTGACACAACCTATAAGGTTTATGAATCCATTAATGCAAATGAAGTCTATAAGTTACAATGGACTAATCAATGTGATTGATTAAGTACAAGCAACTCAGAGCTGGATCTTTACTTTGATGATATGCTCAAAGGATTTAACTGATATGTCAAAGATAAAGAAGGGATCTATGACTTAGTGGTAGAGTATTTGCATTCCACATGTTGATGTGAAATGGAAATGTTCTAGAATGGAAATCCAAAGTGGAAATTATCTTTAAGGAAGATAGAGACATTTCCTATGTGATAAGAATAGAGATCTATAGAGATAGTTCTCGAAAACCACTTGACCTGAAAAGAGAAAGCATACATTGGCAATCTATACTGAAGGGTTCAGTGTGCACAGATTCAGTAGGAGAAAACTTGTCCATGTTACATGGAGTTAGTATCCCAAGGCTAAGTGTCCAATTCTTATGAAGAATGGGAACACTAAGAATAGATATGGATCTATCATGTATGTAATCATCCCATTATCTTGCATATATATGACATAGCAAGAATAAAATGCATTCATCATCTTGTATGTAGGACATGACAATATGATGTGCTCATCCTGATAACTCATATGTGGGACATGACGAGTGGATGTCTGTCTAGTTCCAATAAGGGTTACTGGAATACCATAAGAACTTGATAAGTACTTGAGAAGTACTACTTCTATGGAAAGAAGGAAGGATTCACTGTAAAGAGTTACACTGATGCGAACTTCCGAAAAGGACAAAAAATTAATCGCAAAATATATATGGGATATATAAAATTGAATGTTTGTTGATATATGGAAATGTTCCAATAAAGCCATTTAAAAGGAAATGTCGAGTATCTGTGTGTTAGAGAACAACAGTGGATACTATATGGATATAGGAAATCATAGAGATGAACTTATAGTTATTTCTATCATTGATGACAAGTTAGGAGTGCTTGGTCATGCAATGTGGCTAAAGGTTCGCAAAGGAATACTAGATTGCATATTACGGCAACTCCATCTCATACGTGTGACGTACAGTGAAGAGATGGGAGACATGCAGTTAATACTGACTTTGGCAAGGTGTTGCCATAACTCACTGTGTTAGCACTAGAGCACAGTAACATGTGGGAAATGTTTGAAGATCACTATGAATATGATTCAAGGGTGATTGGCTCGCAGTGCAAGTGGGAGTCTGTTGGTATGTATGCCTGAGAGACAATCATGGGATGATTGATGTGATACATTAAGATTGATTTGATAAACATCAAAGGCAAGCTTAAAATTCTTTCTGGTTCAATCATATGAGATAATGATAGAACATATTGAATGTCTAGAGAATGACAGTACTCAATGACATATGCTTTCAGATTAAGGACCTGAACGATGAGATCATACGGATGCTAAGAGTTTGTACATTCTTATTATGTCCCTAGTCAGATGTCATTGTGGAAGGTAGATAGACAACAATGACACACAAGACTAGATTATGGTGTTGGTTGATGACAGAATCTCATTAGTCATGATATGGAGATATCAAACCAAACACATAGGTACTTGTTAGAGAACAAGTGTACCAGACAGACCCACTGTGAGTTTGACACGTAGAACCATGACATGGTAGTCACAGTCAGTCCTCATAGTAATGGTGGTGAGTGTGATTCTTTGACCTGAAATCACTACACTCAACACATGTCGTTGGGTACACTTTGACATAATCAAACGTAGCCCTGAAACATGGGTTGTTATAAAGGTGATGATTGGGTGACTTTGACACATGGGGATTTTGAGGGGTGAGTGATAGATATGGGATTTGTCCCTCCTGAGGGAGTTTGATATCCATGGCCACTTGATGAGTAGGATTGAGATAGGTGTGCACGCATGTGTGAATCAGTATGTGATATTGATGTCATACATATCTCCTCCAATCTACTCTGAGATCAAGAAAGTGAATGAATGTTGAAAGGATGATTGTTCCATGCCTTGAGTTCATTCGGGATATCAGTGACAAAGGAATTATACATTCACTGTAACACCATTCATAGATTGTAGGATTGAAAGTTGTTCTCCAACTTTCCTTTTCACTTGGGTAGCACTGATGTGTGACTAGGCACCGCTCTTTGCTTGTGAAGTCATAAGTGTTATAGACTTTCACTGCCAATGTGAAATTGACCTACATGATCACACACATAAGATTTAACCAAGAAGAGGAGTTTATTCACAAACGATGTTTATATTGATTGCTAAAGGAGTTTAGTAGTTCAATCAAACACTTAATCAATTGATAGCTCAAAATCATAGTGTTCAAGGTGTTGGACCAGATGATTAAGAGTATTAGATTGATTCGAACTGCGATTGACTGATTTGTAGAGTCTACTGCCCCAACCGATCGGCTCACAGGATTGAACCGATCAAATCAGGTTGATGAACCGATCGGCTCAAGTGGTGAGTCGATCGGCTCATGTGTCATGAAACGATCGGCTCAATTATTGAACCAGTCAATTCGTGGACCAACCGAGATTGTTTGGAAAGTCAGAAGACTATTTTGCGAATACAATTTGTTTCACTTGTAAAAATTCGATTTGGACAAGGATTAATATTTGATTAGTTGGAAACAAATATGAAAGTCAATTTGAGTTGGACCAGGACCACGAACTGATCAGCTCAGAAGTGAACCGATCGGCTCAGAAGTGAACCGATTGGCTCAGGTACCCCAACCGATTGGTCGAGGTGTGAACTGATCGGCTCAGGTCCCCAACTGACTGTTTCATGCATGAAATGATCGGTTCAGGTGGCACAGTTGGTTGTTTTGTGGAAAATCTCAAATCCTTCTACTCATGCTTTTAATCCCACATTGCCCAGGGTAGAGAACCCTGTCCCATGACCCTCCTATATATATAGGGGTATTGGGGGCTTCTCAGGTACAACAACTCAGAACACCAGTTGCTCTGCAAAGTTGTCATTCTCTATGGTTGTGGTAACAAAGAGAGCCCGAGCAAGTGCTACCCGATAAGGGAGGCACAACAAGGGAAAGACAACTGGTTGCAGGAGAGTGTGTCAGTGACTAGTACACCGATAGGAGGGTGCGACTCCTTCTGATTCCTTGTGGGACTAGGAGATCGGAGTTCCAGGTGGTACGTGTGGACTACTTCAGAGGCGGGAGACTTCTGCCGCTCAAAGGATAGTTGTCAATCCTGATAGTCCTGGTGAGACAAGGTGTTGCACAGACACCGTCAAGACAAAAGGTGTAGACCATGCAAGCCGTGAGGTAATGTCACCGAGCAAGCCTCAGGACAAGGTATATCTCTACAAACCATCCTTCCTGTTGTATAGACATTGACATGATTCCTTTATTCTGGGTTCGGGGAGAAGAAAAATTTTGTTTCCGCTGCCTTCTGTGTCTCCTCTAAATCCCAACATATGTCACTAATAGTAGTTTGACTTATGATGTCACTGCATATTCTCATATGGAATGAGGAGATGAGGTAATGGATTCCATCTCTTCCACTAGAGCATTTATGGCACCAATTTTGAATTTTATAGAGGTCGGTTGGATTTTTATGGTACGATTCAAACCCTCAGGACATAATAAACTACATAACCAACCACGTAGTATATTTATGTAGGATCAAAATACAAAAACATTGGATGAGGCCCTTCTTGATCTTTATACAATATTGTTGATAGGAAATATACATTTTCTTCATATTCCTTCTAAATTATTAAGATGTTTCATAAATTAGGCAATAAATTCTCTTCTTTTATATAATAATTACTTGTTTCACATAGTTGTAACTATACTACTACTTTGTTTTACTTATCTGTGACAATAATAGAGTTGGTGGTGCATTATATCTCCCGCTGAGATTTGGAATCTCACCCCGTGGGTTTTCCACACCCTTTTTAGGTGGACATGCATGGAGAGGTAGATTTTGTGTTGCGGAGGTTGAGGAGCAGTAGCTGACGAGGTTGGAAGTGATGTTGGATGTCTTTTGCTGATAGATTCCTAGAGTCATCATTGTACACTCGGGTCTTTGGGAATGTTTTGTGAATGTTTTTTATTTATGTGGCTGACTTGTATACATGTATGTACAGATGTGGTGAAATCATGTATATATGTTCTGGAATAGTTCTTTGGTTACAAGTTGACAACATGCCTTGTATATGCTTTGAGTTATGAAAGGACCTATATGTAGAAGATTTTGCTTTTTGGTAGTGCTATGAAAATGGTTTTAATTTTTTGTAGTTTCTAGTAACCTATTCGTTAATATTTCTTCTGAGGTTATGTTTTGAGTAATCTCACTTTGTGTGGCATAGGGCGTCACAATCAAGTTTGTATCAGAGCTTTAGGTTCACTGAGTCTACATTGACCTCGGACTAGGTTTTGTGTCTGTTCTAGTGTCCTCCAGTTAGTCTTCTCATCACTTCTGCTTATGCAGAAGAAGAAGAGAAAGCTCAAAGATGTCTAGAGAACATGAAGAACATGTTGCTGATAGCAGTGTTGTAGCATCAGGTGGTAGTACAAGGAACCAGGGATGAGAAGATTGGGTGCCTAAAGTCCCTTTGTTTGACCCAACTATGATAGAAAACCCTACCTTTCAATCACTTTTGGGGCAATTTATGGCAATGATGACTCATATGGTGGACAAGATGCATGCACCTCAGCCTAGGGCACCAGCTCCCCATACTAAATCTTTAGATACTAGGAAGACTTTCGAGCTGCATCACCATGTTGGCGTGGTTGAGTATGCGAGGTCAACTAACTCGACGGATGCAGATCTGTGGCTTACTGAGCTTGAGAAGGCTTTTAAGATCCTAAGTATCCTTGAAGAGGATAAGGTGAATCATGCAGTGTACCCTCTGAAAGGGAATGCTGCCCATTGGTGGGCCATAGAGGAGGAGAAGAGGCCAGGTGTTGTGGTTGGTTGGGAAGAGTTCCAATGAGAGTTCATTTGTCAATACTTTCCTCAGACGTATCTTGATGAGAATATCAGCTAATTGGAGAGGATTCGATAGAGATCCATGATGATCAAAAAATATGAGGCAAGGTTTATGGAGTTGTTGAGGTTCTACCCTCACATGGCTGCCATGAAGGAAGAGAGGATTTGTCATTTTAAGAAGGGGTGAATGTTGAGTTGTCTACCCGAGTTGTTGCTTTGGAAATCGAGAGAGGTTTTCCTTGTTTGTGGAGTCTGTTCAGAGGATAGAGAGGTCTATGAAGTATAAGAGAGAGGCATGTGCCAAGAAGAGGTCTGCACAATCTTAGGGGCAGTCTTCAGGAGGCTTTAAGAAACTGAGGTTTACTACAATGCCAGTTTTGCAGAATTTCAGTCCTTTGACATAGTGGTCATCGAGTAAGGGGAGAGGATGTAGCTTTCCACCTAGAGGAGCTCACAATGCAACATTAGTATCGGTGATGGGGCCGTCCAAGCCATGGATCAAGACCCGAGCCTATCACAAATGCAGATAGGTAGGACATCTGAAGTGGGAGTATCCAATGAGGGATGATGAAGTGACCCAACAACCGAGGCAGAGCCAACAAAGTTTGCAACGACAACAACACATTGGCATAGGAGGATGAGGATGTCGTCAAGTGTCACAAGTTGGATCATCTACTCAGGGAAGCAGAGGATGAGGGTGACAACAGACAACTGCTGGATTATATGCGATGAGTCAGCCAGAGGTGGTGGTCAACCCATGAGTGGTGATAGGTTAGATGGAGTTATTTCATTATGATTTGTCTTCTCTTACTTTATATCTATTTTGGTTGACCCGGGTGCTACATACTCTTTTATCGCATGTGAAGTGCTTAGTAGTTGTCCTTTGACTGTTAGTCATAAGAAGAATAGTTTGTTTCTAGAAACCCCATTGGTCGGTTCTGCGGTATTATAGTATGTGTGTCCTTCCTATGTTCTTTCCTTTCTGGGACACAACGTTCAAGTGGATCTCATACAACTTGGCATGCATGGATTTGATGTGATCCTTGGAATGGATATCCTAGAGAATTATAGAGTGGTCTTGGATTGTAGTTCCAAGCAAGCGACGTTTGTAGATGATAGTGAGACGTGGATCTTCCAAAGGAAATAGGAAGATTCTTCCGACATGTCTTGTATCAGCTATTGTAGCAAGGAAGCTTCTGAGATAGGGTTGCAAGGCATTCTTGGCACACGTACTGGATACATAGCTGAGGAATCCTAGTATTCAGGAAGTGGAAGTGGTTAGGGAGTTTGTGGACGTGTTTCCTGAGGAGTTTCTAGGTGTAACTCCACCCTGAGAGATTTACTTTGAAATCAATCTGGTTCCTGGTACGCAACTGATAGCTCATACACCATATAGGATGGCTCCGATAGATATGGCAAAGTTGAAGAGACAGTTGAAAGAACTGCTTGATAAAGGTTTCATCAGGCTGAGTATGTCACCTTGGGGTGCTTTGGAGTTGTTTATGAAGAAGAAGGATGGAACTATGAGGTTGTGCATAGACTACAGACAATTGAACAAGGTCACAATAAAGAAAAGGTATCCCTTGATGAGGATAAATGATCTGTTTGACCAGTTGTCTGGTGCGATGATGTTCTCAAAGATAGATATGAGATTAGGATATCCCCAATAAGATCAAGGAGGATGACATACCTAAGTCACCTTTTAGGATGAGGTATGGTCACTACGAGTTCATGGTTATCCCATTTGGGTTGACCAATGCACCAACAACATTTATGGATTTGATGAACATGGTGTTCTGACTGTTCCTTAATCAGTTTGTGGTGGTCTTCATTGATGACATCTTGATATACAGGCGTGATAGTCAACAACATGAACAACATCCTCGTCAGGAGTTGACCGTGCGGAGATAGCACCAGCTTTATGCTAAGTTTATCAAGTGTGAGTTCTGTTTGGAGGAGGTAGCTTTCTTGGGGCATGTCCTATCATCCAAAGGAGTGCGAGTGGATCCTAAGAAAGTAGAGGTTGTGGCAGAATGGGAGTAGCCTAAGACATCGATAGAAGTGCTTAATTTCCTTGGTCTAGCAGGATATTATAGGAGGTTCATGAAGGACTTCAACGTGGTCACCCTACCCCTAACTAGGTTGACGAGGAAGGATGTGTTGTTCATTTGAGATGACAGATGTCAATGTACTTTTCAGACGTTGAAGGAAAAGTTTACATGTGCACCGGTTCTGGTCCTACCTGAGTAAGGAAAATGATACATCGTCTTTTGTGATGCATCCAAGAATGGTCTGGGTTGTGTGCTGATGCAAGACAAGCAAGTGGTTTCTTTTGCTTCTCAACAGCTTAAGAAATATGAGGGGAATTACCTAACCCATAATCTGGAGTTAGCAGCGATAGTACATGCTTTGAAGATCTGGATGCACTACCTGTATGGAAAGAAGTGTCAGATTTTCAGAGATCACAAGAACCTGAATTACACCTTTTCACAACCGGAGTTGATCAGGAGGCAGTGTCGTTAGATGGAATTGATCAAAGACTATGACTGCATGATTGATTATCATCTGGGAAAGGCGAATGTTGTGGCATACACATTGAGAAGGAAGTCTTCATCCTCATCCATGGATAAAGGTTAGTTGAGTTATTTGATGTGCCATAAGTGAGACATGTTGGTCTCCTTGCATCAGATGAATATCAAGTTGGAAGTCTCCTTGTTAGCTAGTTTGTTGGCACAGTTATAGGTGAAGCCTACTCTAAGACAACATATCAGAGAATCTCAACATACAGATGTTGTGATACAACATATTAGATCAGAGTTTGGCAGCTAGAAGTGTGATGGCTTCCATGAGTCGGATGATGGGATAGTTTGTTATCATAATAGGATAGTGGTTCCTGATGTTGATGGCTTGAGGAAGATGGTGCTGGAGGAGCCTCATTCATCTATGTATGCTATGCATCTAGGTAGTACCTAGATGTACCACAACCTGAAGGATATTTATTGGTGGCTAGGCTTGAAGAAGGATGTAGCTGAGTTCATTACAAAATGTGCAGAATGTCAACAAGTCAAAGTTGAGCATCAGAAGCTTGCCCAAATGTTACAACCGCTTCCTATACCTCAGTGGAAATGGGATCATGTGGCTATGGATTTTGTGGTTGGTCTACCTAGTATAGCCAAAGGTTATGATTCTATTTGGGTGATCATTGATAGATTGACCAAGTCAATGTATTTTCTTCCCCTAAAGATGACATTCATAGCAGAGAATCTTGCCCATATCTATGTGGATGAGATAATGCATTTTCATGGTGTTCCCTCTACTATCGTGTGTGATAGAGGTCCCCAATTTATGAGTCACTTTTGGGAGAAACTACACACAGCTTTGGGTACACAGTTGAAGTTCAACACTACTTTCCATCTACAGACAGATGGTCAAACTGAAAGGACCATTGAAACTTTGGAGGACTTTTTGAGGGCATTTGTTCTTCCATTTTTAGGAAGTTGGGATGTACATCTCAGTCTGATAGAGTTCACATACAACAACAACTATCAGAGTAGTATTGACATGGCACCATATGAGGCGTTGTATGAGAGGCATTGCAGATCTCTGTTGTGTTGGTATGAGACAGGTGAGTATTAGCTTCTTGGTCCTAAGCTTGTGCAACAGATGACAGAGAAGATCAAAGTGATACATTAACAGTTGAAGGTAGCACAAGACAAATAGAAGTCATATGCAAATAATGATAATAGACCCTTGGAGTTCCAAGTAGGAGACAAGGTATATCTGAAGGTCTCTACTTGTAAGGGTATTGTGAGGTTTGGGAAGAAGAGTAAGTTGGTTCCCAGGTATATGGGACCTTACCCAGTTGTAGAATGTGTTGGGAAGGTGACTTATAGATTGGAATTGCCGCTTGAGTTGCACATGTTACATCTAGTGTTCCATGTCAGTATGTTAAGAAAGTTTTATCCAAATACAGAGTTAGTGTTACAACTTGTGGAGGTAGAGCTTGATGAGGATATAACATATGTGCAAGGCCTAGTGTTGATCCTTGATCAGAGAGTGAAGAAGCTGAAGAGGAAGGACCTTGTGCTTGTGAAGGTTCGTTGGCATCATCGTGGTGTTGAGTAAGCCATGTGGGAGCTCGAGGAAGAGTTTAGGAAGAAGTACCCCTACCTTTTCTCTTAGGATTTCAGGGGCGAAATCCCTGTTAGGGGTTTATAGCTTGTAAGGACCCTGACCCTCGTTTTGGGATAACCATGTTTGTTTTGCTTAAGTATGTTTCTTAGATCCTTGCTTTAATCATCTGAGTAATTAGGGCATGTTGGAATCTTAGAGTTCCTTGTTTGAGCTTGTTTGGTTGATGCTTGCGTTTTGTGGAGAGGTTTTGTGCAAATTGCAATTTACCCAGGTTAGGGGTTGATGTGCAAGTTTGCCACCTATAGAGTGTTCCTTCTCTCTCTTGGCATCATCCAGAGGAAAGAGAAAGAGATGGGCATCTTGTTTGGACATTGGTTGTGTGGTGACATCCTTGGTGATGTTTTAAATACTTGTTTGAGATGTGCCTTGCACCTAGGAGTGTTGTCTCGAGCTTGAGAGCTTTAGAGAGGCCATGTATCAGTTTGTGGATGTCTTGAGGGACATCCTATTAGTTTTGTGATGTCTAGAGATGCACCATATTAGTTTTTGGTACCTAGGGTTTACCCCTATCGGTTTGTGAAGGGGGTAGATATGTGTATCGGCCTTGAACATATTAAGTGACCTAGTGGGCAAGACATAAATCTTATCACCTTGTTGCATGGTGTTGCATGGGGCCCTTCTTTGTGGACAAGTGTCACCTAGGGTTCTAAGATGGTGACACCTTCCCCTTTCTATCTCTTTCATCCCTCTTGTATATATACCTCTTTCTCGCCATGCAAGAGAATCATTTTGGTCTTCTTTGCTTTCCTCTTCCTTGGTGGATGACCTTAGGCTAGAGGAGTCTTTCTTGGAGCTTGGTGGATGAGTCCCGAGCTTGTGGTTCTCTCTTCATCCTCTACCTTGGTAAGCAATGATCCTTATCTTCTCATTCTCTCCTTCTTTCTTCTTCTCAATCATGGACCTTGGCTGCCTCCTTTCCCTCTCATGCTCTCTGAACCATGGTTTCATCTTCTTCCTGGGAGGTTTTTTGGTGACCATGTTTGGGAGATCTTCTTCTCTCTTGAGCTTGTGCATCTTGGAGCCTAACCTTGGAGCTTAGAGTTTGGTGGTGATCCTTGAGGTAGGTTATATAACTCTAAACCCTCTTTCTTATTATCATCTCTTACTTGTTATTTTGTTCTTTGTTCTTGGCTTGCTATCTCTTGCATGCTAGCAGTCTTTTGGTAGTGTTGAGTTCTATTTTGGGATAAGATCCATGCTTAGTTGTTGCCATGCATTACACCTTTTAGCTATACTTTAAACGATTGTCTTTAGGTTGAATATGATGAGGTCGATATGTATGTTTAGGCCGATATGCATGTTTAGGCCGATATCCATGGGTGGTCGTCACCATCTGTGACTCCACTAATCGTCACAACTGAGATTGGTCATCACGACTGTGGCAAGATCTAGATCGGCACCTTTTGTTGGATGGTCATCACTTCCTTAGGGAGGCCTGGGTCGACACCCCTACTTAGGGGTTGCATCTCGACACACCTGCAACCCATTACGATGATGCATTATACTGATATGTCTATGCTCATCATACCATGGAGGTGTTGTTTAAACCCTTAGCAGCCGTCACCCTTGGTGATGCCCGAGAGGCTGGCATTGCCAGATATGAGGATGGCTAGATGTGTTGTTGAGCCCATCACGTAGAGGTGTTGTTGCCTATTATGCTAGGGTGTTACCCATTACCCTTGAAGTCCATCACACCATGTGTTGATGTTGCCCGATAGGTGAGGTTGGCTGATACACCTTGTTGCCCGATACACCTATATAGTGATGCCTAAACTGATACACCTCCTAGTTGGTAGGCCAACACCCTGGTTGCTCACTTAGAATACCCTATCTTGGTATGGTTTCCTGACACCTTTGGGGTCAATCTGATATCCTATGTTGTAAACCCTAATCGATTGTTTGTGATGGTGTTTAAGATACACTATGTTGATGCTAGGGTCACATGATATTATGTGATACCCTACGGATAAGTTGTACAAATGATGTTGAGAGTAATGTTTCGATACTACATAACATGTTTCTTTATTTCATAACACACCTCATAATGATGATTGAAAGTGATAATCAAAGGGTGATTGTTGATCCCACCTTGTAAACCCTAATTGAGTAAAGAGAAAACCTAATTCTAATAATGTAAAATGTATGGCATGAGTGTTGGTATGTATGCCCATAGAGCAAGTCATGTGATGATTGTAATGGGATACTTTGTAAATGATTTGAATAAATAATAAAGGCAATTTTCTATCTATATGTTTAAACTGTTTCTGAGATGATGGTGTAACATGATAGATGTCTAAAGATTGTTTTACTCAATGACGTATGTTTTTGGGTTGAGGACCTAAACGATGAGATCATACAGATGTTACGAGTATACATTCTTGTTTAGTCCCTAGTCGGTTGTTATTGTGGAAATAACCATATACATCAATAACACTGAAGACTAGATTGTGTGTTGGTTGATGACAGAATCTCATTAGTCATGATATAGTGATATCAAACCAAGCACATAGGTACTTGCTAGAGAACAAGGTACCGGACAGACCCACCGTGAGAGTGACACATGGAACCATGACTTGGTAGTCACAGTTAGCTCTCACAGTGATGGCGGTGAGTGTGATTCTTAGACCTAAAATCACTACACTCAACACATGTCGTTGGGTACACTTTGACATCATCAAACACACTCCTGAAACATCGGTTGTTATAAAGGTGATGATTGGGTGGCTTTGACACATGGGGCTTTTGAGGGGTGAGTGATAGATATGGGATTTGTCCCTCCTGAGGGAGTTTGATATCCTTGGCCACTTGATGAGTAGGATTGAGAAAGGCATGCGCATGCACGTGTGAATCAATATGTGATATTGATGTCATACACATCTCACTCGGTCTACTCTGAGATCAAGGAAATGAATGAACATTGACAGGATGATTGTTCCATGCCTCAAGTTCATTCTGGATATCAGTGACAAAGGAATTATACATTCACTGTAACACCATTCACGGATTGTAGGGATGAAATTTGTTCTCCAACTTTCTATTTCACTTGGGTAGCATTGATGTGTGACTAGGCACCGCTCTTTGCTTGTGAAGTCATAAGTGTTATGGACTTTCACTGCCAACGTGAAATGGACCTACAGGGTCACACACATAGGATTTAACCTGGAAGAGGAGTTTTGTCCACAAGCAATGTTTAGATTGATTACTAAAGGAGTTTAGTAGTTCAATTAAACACTCACTCAATCGATAGCTCAATATCATAATGTTCAAGGTGTTGGACGCATTGATTGGAGTATCGAATTGATTGAAATCGCAATTGACTGATTCTGCACAATATGCACTCCCAACCGATCGGCTCATGTGATGAACTGATCGGTTGAGCTTGGTGAACCGGTCGGCTCAAGTGTTGAGCCGATCGGCTCAAGATCAGGTTGAACTGATTGCTTCAAAGGTTGAAATGATCGATTCAACTGGTGCAACTGAGCAACTTGGTAAAGTAGGATTGGTGAGAATTTTCCTTGTGTTTCACTTGCCCAATTTGATGGGAACAAGGATTGGTGTTCGATACCAATTAGAAAGAAAAGAAGGAAAGTCAATCCGGGATCGACCAGGACCACCAACTGACTGGTTCACTTGTGAACTGACCGGTGGAGGTGTCCCAACCAATCGGTTGGTGCTCCAACCGACCGGTTCAGGTCCCCAACTGACCGGTTCACTTGTGAACTGATCGGTTCAGGTTTTGAGTTGGTTGCTTTTATGGAAAATCTCGAACCCTTCTACTCCTGCTTTTTGTCCCATATTGCCGGGGATAGAGAACCCTGTCCCATGACCCGCCTATATATATAGGGGTATTGGGGGCTTCTCATAGTACAACTCAGTGCAATCCGGTTGCTCTGCAAAGTTGTCGTTCTCTCTGGTTTTGGTAACCGAGAGAGAGCCCGAGCAATTGCAATTGGCAGCAGGAGAGTGTGTTGGCGACTAGTACGTCAACAGGAGGGTGCGACTCCTTCCACTTCCTTGTGGGACAAGGAGTGTGGAGTTTCAGGTGGTCCGTGTGGACTACTTCAGAGGCGGGAGGTCACTGCCGCTCAGGAGGACAACTGTCATCCGACAGTCCGATAGGAGGAGGAGTCTTCAGTCCCAGTGCGACCAGGAGCTGCACAGACACCGTCCAAGACCGGAGGTGAAGACCGTGCAAGGCGCGAGCGACTGTCGTCGAGCATGCCGCGGGACAAGGTATGATTCACAAACCATCTTTCCTATTATATAGACGTTGACGCGATTCCTTTTGTTCTGGGTTTGGGTTGAAAAATTATTTGTTTCCACTGCTTCTCTGCCTCCTCTAAAACCCTACAGTGGTATCTGAGCCACGTCAACTGCTCTATATTTTAGGATTATCGATATGATCGATTTTGGTTTGTTGCCTTTATTTATTGCATGTGATGCGAATAATATCGGCTTTATACATGTCCAATCCACAAATCCCTAATGTACATATATGATATGTAATATTCATGCACTCGATACGCGTCGCCCTTAAACGAGTTTTGTGGTGGATGTGTAGCATGATTATGGCCTATAAACCCCTATTTCTGTGTGTGGTTGTTTATATGGTTGCTTGCATCTCAGTCTACGCACTGATTCCCTTCTCCTATTCCTGATGTAACTTCAAATAATTCGAGAATTCTTTTCTTACCTTTTCTCCCCCCGAATGTAACTCGGGGTTTCACAATTCAATTGTAAATAGGATAGATTTTATTTCCTATTATGTCAAAGAACGGCGGACGACCTGAAGACGATCGGTTCAAGGAGTGAACCGATCGGTTGGTGATCCAGATGGCCAGTTTGAGGAATGAGATGAGCAGGTGGTGACCTGAGGAGATGCACAACGACCGGTAAACCGATCAGCTAGAGGCGCCAGTCGATCGGCTGGTGGCACCCGAACAAACAACCTGATGGCGAGCCGATCAGTCATGGAGATGAGCTGATCAAACCCAGAAAGGCGGGCACAGATTTCATCTTATACATGTTGAATGTGATGTAGACCTAGATGACCGTGATTCCTCATGGCTCGAGGAATCACAATAGGATGGCCATAATCATTGCTTTTTTATCGTTTTGCATGTTTTCTGTGGGATATAGCATGTATATGATACTTACTATATATTGTGGTGATTGGATATGTATATGTATAAAAACCAAATCCCTCATTAAATATTAAGTTTTAGATGCCTTCCAAATGCGACACACGTGAAAATCCTGATCGACCAAGTGTGGGCACGCCCTAGCGTGGTGCACCGTCTATCTCGTGGAAGCGTGAAGGATGAATGTGTGGGTCTGCCCTAGCAGGGTGCATGTTCATCGTGTTGGCTTTGGGTCAGACTTAACAAGGTGACCTAGATAGGATCTAGTGCCTTGAGGCATGGAGATGATCATTGCAAGGAGTTGCATATGACATCTTTCAAGAGTTGCATATGATGCAATTGGCAAGAGTTGCCTACCTGAGAGATCTGAGTTGTGGGTGACAGCCCTAGCTGGTCCATGGCTCAGAGGATTTTAGGATCTTGACCCACTAGAAGATTGTACGCTGCAATCTTCTGAATTGATGGTGAGGGCTATCAATTTGAGTCAAAATAGTGGGAGCAGTAATGAATTAAAGGCCTAATTAACTATCTTCAAATTTATTCAAATCAAATCAAAAAGGTTTTGACAAATGCAAATTTTCTCTTGTAGAATGGCAAAAGAATCATCTTTTAAAATGGGCAAATTAATTGAGAATAAATTCCATAACTGGTTGAGGACTGTGAGAAGTGTTCTGCACAATCCAGATATACCAGGAGCCTTAGAATCCACTCTATGTACGCTTAATGCGTTGGTGAAGAAGAAAGTAGGTAAGGGAGAGAAGTGTTCTCTCGCCAAACCAATTTCTTCTACATGGAGAGGATGGAAGGAACAATGGAAGAAGAAGTCGGAGATAGAGATCTCTACTTCTAGTCTATACGTGATAGAGATTAACTTTACTACTTCTTCATCATGGGTACTTGATACCGGATGCGGATCTCACATTTGTTCAAATGTGAAGGATCTTAAGAGAAGTAGGCCTTTAGGGAAAGGCGAGGTTGAACTACGTGTTGCTAATGGGGCAAGAGTTGTCGCCAGTGCCGTAGGAACCTATGAGTTAACTCTACCTAGTGGGCTAATAATAGAGTTGAAGAACTGCTATTATGTACATGCCATAAGTAGGAATATCATTTCCGTCTCTTGTTTGGACAAAGATGTATTTGAATTTCTTATTAAGAATGGAAAGTGTTCCATTTCTAAAGATGGGATCTTTTATGGTAGTGCCCCTATGTCTTATGGTCTATACTTGATAGACTTGGAGACAAGTGTATACAACGTAAACACCAAAAAGAAAAAACTCAACGAATGAAACAAAACATATCTCTGACATTGTCGTCTAGGGCACATAAATGAGAAGCGCATTTATAGACTCCATAAAGATGGTTATCTAGACTCTTTTGATTATTAATCAATAGAGACATGTGAATCTTGTTTGTTGGGAAAGATGACCAAGACTCCCTTTTCAGGTAAAGGTAAGAGAGCTAGTGATCTATTAGGACTCATACATACTGATTTATGTGGGCCTTTTAGAACTAATGCCAGAGGTGGGTATCAGTACTTCATTACCTTTACTGATGACTTCAGTAGGTATGGCTATGTGTACCTGATGAAACATAAGTCAGAAACCCTTGAAAGGTTCAAGGATTTCATGAATGAAGTACAGAACCAGCTTGGTAAAAGTATTAAGGCACTTCATTCTGATCGAGGTGGAGAATACTTGAGCCAGGAGTTTGAGGACCTTCTGCGAGCCCGTGGTATTGTATCACAGTGGACTCCGCCTGGAACACCACAACATAATGGTGTGTCTGAAAGAAGGAATCACACATTGTTAGATATGGTGCGATCAATGATGAGTTTTGCTGATCTTCCAATTTCTTTCTGGGGTTATGCTCTTGAAACCTCCGCGTTTATGCTTAACCGTGTACCATATAAATCGGTTCAAAAGACACCATATGAGATATGGTACGGGAAGCGTCCCGATTTGTCTTTTCTGAAGATTTGGGGTTGTGAGGCTTACATCAAGAAAATGTTTCCTGATAAGCTTGGACCCAAATCCGATAAATGTTATTTTGTTGGATACCCCAAGGAAACGAGGGGATACTATTTATACCACCCTACTAACAACAAAGTGTTTGTTGCGAGGACAGTTGTGTTCCTAGAGAAGGAATTTATTTCCAAAGGAAGTAGTGGGAGGAATATAGAGCTTGAAGAGGTTCAAGCCCAACAAGAAAACATTGAACCGGTAGATGTACCAGAGGAAAATGCAGATTCACAAGGTGTTGTGGAATCTCAGTCTCCTCAGGTAACACAAGGACCTCGTAGATCTAGTAGGACTCACCTTGAACCTGAGAGGTTTGGATACCTTGTAACTCAGGAAGGTGAAGAGTTGATCATAGATGATGATCCAACTACCTACGTAGAGGCTATGGAGGGACCAGATTATGAGAAATGGCTTGAAGCCATGAGATCCGAGATGGAATCCATGTACTCCAACAAAGTATGGACTTTGGTGGAACCACCCGAAGGGGTAAAACCCATAGGGTGCAAGTGGGTCTTTAAGAAAAAGACCGACATGGATGGCAATGTGCAAACTTATAAAGGAAGATTGGTTGCGAAGGGATTTCGACAAGTTCAAGGTGTTGACTATGACGAAACCTTTTCTCTAGTTGCCATGATTAAGTCCATCAGGATCATGCTTGTTATTGCAGCTTATTATGACTATGAGATTTGGCAGATGGATGTTAAAACCGCATTCCTTAACGGGAATATACATGAGGATGTGTACATGACACAACCTGAAGGTTTTGTAGATCCAAAGAATGCCAATAAAGTATGTAAGCTGCAAAGGTCAATCTATGGATTGAAGCAAGTGTCTCGGAGTTGGAATCTTTGATTTGATGAAGAAGTCAAAGTGTTTGGCTTTATTCAAAATGAAGATGAACCTTGTGTGTACAAGAAGGTTAGTGGGAGCTCGACCACATTCCTCATATTGTATGTGGATGACATACTTTTGATGGGGAATGATGTCTTAGCCTTAGAGAAGGTAAAGACATGGCTTTGGAAAACTTTCTCAATGAAGGACTTAGGAGAAGCATCCTATATTCTAGGAATTAAGATCTATAGAGATAGATCTAGAAGGATTCTCGGACTAAGTCAAAGCACGTACATTGTCAAAGTGCTGAAGCGGTTCAGCATGGAGAACTCAAAGAGAGGCAACATCCCCATGCTACATGGAGTCACCGTCTCTAGAGCTCAATGTCCCCAATCTTGTGAAGAGAGGGAGTGTATGAATGGGATCCCATATGCATCAACCATTGGGTCCATCATGTACGCTATGTTGTGCACACGCCCAGATGTATCGTATGCTCTCAGCATGACGAGCAGGTACCAGTCAGATCCCGGGGATGCTCACTGGACAGCCGTGAAGAACATCCTCAAGTACTTGCGAAGGACTAAGGATCAGTTTCTTGTGTACGGCGGTGAGGAAGAGCTGGTTGTAAAGGGTTACACCGATCCAAGCTTCCAAACCGATAAAGATGATTACAGATCGCAGTCAGGATTTGTGTTTTTCCTTAATAATGGAGTTGTGAGCTGGAAGAGTTCCAAGAAAGAAACAGTTGCCGATTCTACTACAGAGGCCGAGTATATTGCTGCTTCGCATGCAAAAAAGGAGGCTGTGTGGATCAGGAAGTTCATTTCTGAACTTGGTGTAGTTCCCAGTAGCTGTGATGCAATTAAGCTTTATTGTGACAATAATGGAGCTATTGCACAAGCTAAGGAGCCCAGATCACATCAGCGGTCCAAGCACATACTACGGCGCTTCCATCTCATATGAGAGATCGTACAGCGAGGAGATGTGAAGATTTGCAAAGTACCAACTGAAGACAACATAGCTGATCCACTGACTAAGGCCCTTTCTAAGCAGAAGCATGATGGTCATGCTAGGTCACAAGGACTGCGTTTCCTTAGTGACTGGCTCTAAGTGCAAGTGGGAGTCTGTTGGTATGTATGCTCAGAGAGCAAGTCATGTGATGATTGTAGTGGGATACTTTGTAAATGATTTGAATAAATAATAAAGGAAATTTCCAATCTATATATTTAAACTATTTCTGAGATGATGGTGTAACATGATAGATGTCTAAAGATTGTTTTACTCAATGACGTATGCTTTTGTGTTGAGGACCTAAATGATGAGATCATACGGATGTTAAGAGTATACATTCTTGTTTAGTCCCTAGTCGGTTGTTATTGTGGAAATAACCATAGACATCAATAACACTAAAGACTAGATTGTGTGTTGGTTGATGACAGAATCTCGTTAGTCATGATATAGTGATATCAAACCAAGCACATAGGTACTTGTTAGAGAACAAGGTACCAGACAGACCCACCGTGAGAGTGACACATGGAACCATGACTTGGTAGTCACAGTCAGCTCTCACAGTGATGGTGGTGAGTGTGATTCTTAGACCTGAAATCACTACACTCAACACATGTCTTTGGGTACACTTTGACATCATCAAACGCACTCCTGAAACATGGGTTGTTATAAAGGTGATGATTGGGTGGCTTTGACACATGGGGCTTTTGAGGGGTGAGTGATAGATATGGGATTTGTCCCTCCTGAGGGAGTTTGATATCCTTGGCCACTTGATGAGTAGGATTGAGAAAAGCATGCGCATGCACGTGTGAATCAATATGTGATATTGATGTCATACACATCTCACTCGGTCTACTCTGAGATCAAGGAAATGAATGAACATTGACAGGATGACTGTTCCATGCCTCGAGTTCATTCTGGATATCAGTGACAAAGGAATTATACATTCACTGTAACACCATTCACGGATTGTAGGGATGAAAGTTGTTCTCCAACTTTCTATTTCACTTGGGTAGCATTGATGTGTGACTAGGCACCACTCTTTGCTTGTGAAGTCATAAGTGTTATGGACTTTCACTGCCAACGTGAAATGGACCTACAGGGTCACACACATAGGATTTAACCTGGAAGAGGGGTTTTGTCCACAAGTAATGTTTAGATTGATTACTAAAGGATTTTAGTAGTTCAATTAAACAGTCACTCAATCGATAGCTCAATATCATAATGTTCAAGGTGTTGGACGCATTGATTGGAGTATCAGATTGATTGAAATCGCAATTGACTGATTCTACACAATCTGCACTCCCAACCGATCAGCTCATGTGATGAACCGATCAAATGAGCTTGGTGAACCGGTCGGCTCAAGTGTTGAGTCGATTGGCTCAAGATCAGGGTGAACAGATTGCTTCAAAGGTTGAAACGATCGATTCAACTGGTGCAACCGAGCAACTTGGGAAAGTAGGATTGGTGAGAATTTTCCTTGCGTTTCACTTGCCCAATTTGATTGGAACAAGGATTGGTATTCGATACCAATTAGAAACAAAAGAAGGAAAGTCAATCCGGGATCGACCAGGACCACCAACCGACCAGTTCACTTGTGAACCGACCAGTTGAGGTGTCCCAACCGATCGGTTGGTGCTCCAACCGACCGGTTCAGGTCCCCAACCGACCGGTTCACTTGTGAACCGATCGGTTCAGGTTGCGAGTTGGTTGCTTTTGTGGAAAATCTTGAACCCTTCTACTCCTGCTTTTAGTCCCATATTGTCTGGGATAGAGAACCCTGTCCCATGACCCGCCTATATATATAGGGGTATTGGGGGCTTCTCATAGTACAACTCAGTGCAAGCTGGTTGCTCTGCAAAGTTGTCGTTCTCTCTGGTTTTGGTAACCGATAGAGAGCCCGAGCAAGTGCTTCCCGCAAAGGGAGGTGCAGCAAGGGAAAGACAACTGCAGTTGCAATTGGCAGCATGAGAGTGTGTTGGCGACTAGTACGTCAACATGAGGGTGTTGGTATGTATGCCCTGAGAGCCAATCATGGGATGATTGGTGGGATACATTAAGATTGATTTGATAAACATCAAAGGCGAGCTTCCAATTCTTTCTGGTTCAGTCATATGAGATAGTGATAGAACAGATTGAATGTCTAGAGAATGACAGTACTCAATGACGTATGCTTTCAGGTTGAGGACCTGAACGATGAGATCATACGGATGCTAAGAGTTTGTACATTCTTGTTATGTCCCTAGTCGGATGTCATTGTGGAAGGTAGATAGACAGCAATGACACACAAGACTAGATTGTGGTGTTGGTTGATGACAGAATCTCATTAGTCATGATATAGAGATATCAAACCAAACACATAGGTACTTGTTAGAGAACAAGGTACCGGACAGACCCACCGTGAGTTTGACACATGGAACCATGAGATGGTAGTCACAGTCAGTACTCACAGTGATGGTGGTGAGTGTGATTCTTTGACCTGAAATCACTACACTCAACACATGTCGTTGGGCACACTTTGACATCATCAAACGCAGTCCTGAAACATGGGTTGTTATAAAGGTGATGATTGGGTGGCTTTGACACATGGGGCTTTTGAGGGGTGAGTGATAGATATGGGATTTGTCCCTCCTGAGGGAGTTTGATATCCAAGGCCACTTGATGAGTAGGATTGAGATAGGCGTGCGCACGCATGTGTGAATCAGTATGTGATATTGATGTCATACATATCTCCTTCAATCTGCTCTGAGATCAAGAAAGTGAATGAACGTTGACAGGATGACAGTTCCATGCCTTGAGTTCATTCGGGATATCAGTGACAAAGGAAGTATACATTCACTGTAACACCATTCACGGATTGTAGGATGAAAGTTGTTCTCCAACTTTCTACTTTCACTTGGGTAGCACTGATGTGTGACTAGGCACCGCTCTTTGCTTGTGAAGTCATAAGTGTTATGGACTTTCACTGCCAACGTGAAATGGACCTGTAGGGTCACACACATAGGATTTAACCTGGAAGAGGAGTTTTGTCCACAAAGGAATGTTTAGATTGATTACTAAAGGAGTTTAGTAGTTCAATTAAACACTCAATCAGTTGATAGCTCAATATCATATGGTTCAAGGTGTTGGACGCATTGATTGGAGTATCGGATTGATTGAAATCACAATTGACTGATTTTGCCCAATCTGTGCTCCCAACCGATCGGTTCATGTGATGAACCGGTCGGCTGAGGTTGCTGAACCGGTCGGCTGGAGTGTCCAGGCCGATCGGCTCATGCCCAGGTTGAAACGACCGGTTCAAGAGTTGAACCGATCGGCTCAACTGGTGCAACCGACCAGTTGGGAAAGTCATGTCAGCAAGAATTTTCCTTTGGTTTCAAATTGCTCAATTCGATTGGGAATAACATTGGTATACGATACCAATTGAGAACGAAACAAGGAAAGTCTTTTTGAGCCGGATTAGGACCATGAACCGATCGGTTCAGGGCACCAAGCGATCGGTTGGAGTGCCCCAAACGATCGGCTCAGGTCCAACCGATCGGCTCAATGGCCGAACCGATCGGTTCAGTTGTGAACCAATCATTTCAAGTTGCGAACCGGTTGCTTTTTGTGGAAAATTCTCGAACCCCTCTACTCCTGCTTTAGTCCCGTATTTCCGGGCACATAGAACCATGTCCCATGACCCGCCTATATATATAGGGGTATTGGGGGCTTCTCCAAGTACAACTCAATGCAAGCCGGTTGCTTTGCGAAGTTGTCGTTCTCTCTGGTTTTGGTAACCGTGAGAGATCCCGAGCAAGTGCTTCCCGCAAAAGGGAGGTGCAGCAAGGGAAGGACAACTGCAGTTGCAACTGGTAGCAGGAGAGTGTGTTGGCGACTAGTACGTCAACTGGAGCGTGCGACTCCTTCCACTTCCTTGTGGGACAAGGAGAGTGGAGTTCCAGGTGGTCCGTGTGGACTACTACAGAGGCGGGAGGACACTGCCGCTTAGGAGGACAACTGTCATCTGACAGTCCGGTAGGAGGAGGAGTCGTCAGTCCCGGTGCGACCAGGAGCTGCACAGACACCGTCCAAGACCGGAGTTGAAGACCGCGCATTGCGCGAGGTATTGTCGCCGAGCAAGCCTCGGGACAAGGTATGATTCCACAAACCATCTTTTCCTATTATATAGACGTTGACGCGTTTCCTCGGTATGGGTTGGGGAGAAAATTTTTGTTTCCGCTATCTTCTCTGTCTCCCCTAAAACCCCTACAGTGGTATCAGAGCCACGTCAACTGCTCTATATTTTAGGAATATCGATATGATCGATTTTGGTTTGTCGCCTTTATTTATTGCATACGATGCAAATAATATCGGCTTTATGCATGTACAATCCTAAATCCACAAATTCCTAATTACATATATGATATGTATTATTAATGCACTCGAAACGCGTCGCCCTTAAACGAGTTTTGTGGTGGATGTGTGTAGCATGATTATGGACTATAAACCCCTATCTGTGTGTGGTTGTTTGTGGTTGCTTGCATCTCGGTCTGTGCACCGATCTTCCCTCTCTTGTTCCTAATGTAACTCGAAATAATTCGAGATTCTTTCCTACCTTTGCTCCCCCCGAATGTAACTCGGGGTTTCCCTTTTAAAGCAATGTAATAATAGGATAGATTTTTATTTCCTGTTATGTCAAAGACCGGCAGACATCAAGACGACAGCTGAAATGATCGGTTCAAGAGGTGAACCGATTGGTTGACGTTCCAGACGATCGGTTCAAGGAGTGAACCGATCGGTTGATGACCGGTTCGAGGAGCGAGACGAGCGGGTGGCGGACATGACAAGATGCACGATGACCAGGCGAACCGATCGGTTGGAGGAGCCAAACGATCGGCCGGTGGCACCCAAATGACCGGCTGGAGAGTACAGATCATTCATGTGATGAGTTGATCAACTCGGATGGCAAGGCACAGAGTTCATCTTGTACAGGTTGCATGTGATGTAGACCTAGATGACCGTGATTCCTCTTGGCTCGAGGAATCACATTAGGATGGCCATAATCATCGCTTTTATCGTTTTGTGCATGTTTTCTGTGGGATATAGCATGTATATGATACATACTATGTATTGTGGTGATTGGATATGTATATGTATATAAAAACCAAATCCCTCATTAAAATATTAAGTTTTAGATGCCTTCCAAATGCGACACACGTGAAAAGCTTGTTCGATCAAGTGTGGGCATGCCCTAGCGTGGTGCACCGTCTACCTCGTGGAAGTGTGAAGGATGAATGTGTGGGTCTGCCCTAGCAGGGTGCATATTCATCGTGTTTGCTTTGGGTCAGACTTAACAAGGTGATCTAGATGGGATCTAGTACCTTGAGGCATGGAGATGATCATTGCAAAGAGTTGTATATGACATCTTATCAAGAGTTGCATATGATGCAATTGGCAAAAGTTGCCTACCTGAGAGATCTATGTTGTGGGTGACAACCCTAGCTGGTCCATGGCTTAGAGGATTTCAGGATCTTGCCCACTAGAAGGTTGTACGCTGCAATCTTCCGAATTGATGGTGAGGGCTATCAATTTGAAGTAAAATAGTGGGAGCGATAATTAATTAAAGGCCTAATTTTATCGTCAACTTTTCAAATCAATCAAACAAGTCAAAAATGAGTTTTTGGACTAAAATTGCATATATTTCCTTTTGTTAAAATAAATGGTTAATCAACAAATCACTTTATTTGTGATCGGTCTTTGAGACCAACAAATTAAATGGGAATAATTCCACGACTGGTTAGGATGATGATGAGAAGTGTTCTCAATCAAAGAGCGAAAGCTCTAAGTCCTAGTTATACCAGAACCAGATGAACTCGATCCCACCACATCAATGGCTGAAAGTATGCTTATGGAAGCATACTGAGGATGACATTGATGAGGAGTGCTTGATGTTGTGTTCTCTGAACTGTGAGTTGCAGAGACAACATGAGACATATGATGTCTCTAAGACACTGTCCTAGTATGTCATGACAGAAGGAGATCCAGTAAGGGATTCACACACTCAATGTGATTGGGTATGTGGAAAACCTGACTGACAAGGATTCCCTCTGAGCCAAGGGTTGGTTATTGGTATGATACTGCAAATGTTGCGAGAATCATACAATTCATGATAAGCTACAACATGAACAACTTTGACAAGTGTTGACAGAGTTGTTAGACATGTTGAGGATAGTAGAGGCAAAGATGAAGAAAGACAAACCACAATCTTTGATGTGATCAAAGAAAAGGTAAGTCTTAAGGGCAAGGACAAGGGCAAAGCAAAGAAGTGTTCTGATGCTAGCCAGCAATCCAAGCCGTCTTCATCCTCAAGGCACATGGGGAAAGGGTGTATGAGGGATTGCCCTCTATATCTGGAAGAACAAAAGAAGATGAAGGAGGGGATGGAAATCTCCACCTAAGGTATCATGAAATGAACCACTTCTTTATCCGAGGTATATGATACCAAGATATGGATATGTCATATATGATATGCAATATCCGCAAAGAAGTGATGGCCTTTGTGAAAGGACCAAGAAAGAAGTACCCATCATTGGAGCAAGTGTTGCGGCCATAGATAGGAGTATCTTTCAGTTTATTTCAGCCTAAAGGGCACGAAATAGAGTTGAGAACTGCTATTTCATATATTGCCAATAGATAGAAACACTTTATTATTGCATATTGTATGACAATGATGGCAATTAATAAAGTTGATGTTTGAATCTTAAAGATATGATCTTTGTGGCAATTCCTTGTTTATCTTGTGATACATGGTATGCATAAGATAAAATGATACCTAAAGTTATTGATAACTCAAACAATCAAATTAGCATCAATCATGAGAAATTCATTTCTAGTTTCCATATGATGGATAAATCTAGACTCTTTTGGTTAGAGAACCAGTAAGAGACATGAATCTCTTGTATATGATTAATCAATCTTCACTAATGGTAGTGGGAGAATGATTGTCCTATTAGGTATAATACATGTGATGTATTTACATACCTATTGGAGTGAATGCTAATACTTCAAATGGTGTTTCGAGAAATACCAATATGAATATCTTGAAGTGTTCAAGATTATCATAGATGAAGTACAAATTTGGTAAAGTGTTAATTCTTGATGAGATCAATGAATAAAATACTTGGACCAAATGTTTGAGATCCTTATGAGTGATTATGATAGTGTATCATAGTGAACTCATGATTAAGGCATGGTGATGTCTAAATCAAGAAGGAATCATACTCTAAGGAGTTAGAGAATGATTATCAAATAACTGAATTCTTCTTAATAAAAGAATACCCCACACTAATAAAGGAAATTAAGAATCACAAGGGTTTTGAGTTCTTATATCCTTAACGGATACACCTCAATTATCTACGTGATGAGTTGTTCATGTGATGAATCAACTATCTAGATGAATATGAGGAACCGAATTTTGAGTTATGATTTATGATCATTACATCCTAAATGATTTCCATGTGAACCATAAGGTATGACCTTGATGGTAGCACTCATTGGATGAAACCCATAAGTGCAAATGAGTCTTAAGTGTTAAGACACATGGATAAAATTTTGAGAAGGATGATGCTTGTTGGTTGCAACTTAATGACTGAGACATTTGGCATATGGATACTAAAACCACATTCCTATGAGGAATAAAACAAGGATGTGTACGTGACACAATCCATAAGGTTTATGAATTCACTAATGCAAATGAAGTCTATAAGTTACAATGGACTAATCAATATGATTGATTGAGTATAAGCAACTCAAAATTGGATCTTTACTTTGATGATATAGTCAAAGGGTTTGACTGATATGTCAAAGATAAAGAAGGGATCTGTGATTTAGTGGGAGCGTATTCACATTCCACATATTGATGTGAAATGGAATTGTTCTAGAATGGAAATCCAAAAGTGGAAATTATCTTTAAGGAAGATAGAGATGTTTCCTATGTGATAGGAATAGAGATCTATAGAGATAGTTCTCGACAAATCTCTTGACCTGGAAAAGAGAGAGCATACATTGGCAATCTGTACTGAAGGGTTCAATATGCACAAATTCAGTGGGAGAAAACTTGTCCATGTTATATGGATATTAGTATCCCAAGGCCAAGTGTCCAATTCTTATGAAGAATGGGAACACTAAGAATAGATATGGATCTATCATGTATGTAATCATCCCATTGTCTTGCATGGCAAGAATAAAATGCATTCATCATCTTGTATGTAGGACATGGCAATATGATGTGCTCATCCTGATAACTCGTATGTAGGACATGACGAGTGGATGTCTGTCTACTTCCAGTAAGGGTTACTGGAATACCATAAGAACTTGATAAGTACTTGGGATGTACTAGTTCTATGGAGATAAGGAAGAGTTTGATGTAAAGAGTTACATTGATGCGAACTTCCGAAAGGACAGAAAATTAATCGCAAAATATACATATGATGTATAAAAGTGAAAGTTTGTTGATAATTGGAAGTGTTCCAATAAAACCATTTAAAAGGGAAATGTCGAGTATCCGTGTGTTAGAGAACAACAGTGGATACTATATGGATCTGGAAGTTCATGAGATGAACTTATAGATATTCCACTCATTGATGACAAGTCTGGAATACTTGATCATGCAATGTGGCTAAAGCTTAGCAATGGAATACTAGATCGCATATTACGGCAACTCCATCTCATACGTGTGACGTACGGCGAAGAGATGAGAGACATGCAATTTATACTGACATTGGCAAGGTGTTGCCATTACTCACTATGTTGGCACTAGAGCACAGTGACATGTGGGACATGTTTGAAGATCACTATGAATATGATTCAAGAGTGATTGGCTCGCAGTGCAAGTGGGAGTCTGTTGGTATGTATGCCCTGAGAGCCAATCATGGGATGATTGGTGGGATACATTAAGATTGATTTGATAAACATCAAAGGCGAGCTTCCAATTCTTTCTGGTTCAGTCATATGAGATAGTGATAGAATAGATTGAATGTCTAGAGAATGACAGTACTCAATGACGTATGCTTTCAGGTTGAGGACCTGAACGATGAGATCATACGGATGCTAAGAGTTGTACATTCTTGTTATGTCCATAGTCGGATGTCATTGTGGAAGGTAGATAGACAGCAATGACACACAAGACTAGATTGTGGTGTTGGTTGATGACAGAATCTCATTAGTCATGATATAGAGATATCAAACCAAACACATAGGTACTTGTTAGAGAACAAGGTACCAGACAGACCCACCGTGAGTTTGACACATGGAACCATGAGATGGTAGTCACAGTCAGTACTCACAGTGATGGTGGTGAGTGTGATTCTTTGACCTTAAATCACTACACTCAACACATGTCGTTGGGCACACTTTGACATCATCAAACGCAGTCCTAAAACATGGGTTGTTATAAAGGTAATGATTGGGTGGCTTTGACACATGGGGCTTTTGAGGGGTGAGTGATAGATATGGGATTTGTCCCTCCTGAGGGAGTTTGATATCCAAGGCCACTTGATGAGTAGGATTGAGATAGGTGTGCGCACGCATGTGTGAATCAGTATGTGATATTGATGTCATACATATCTCCTTCAATCTGCTCTGAGATCAAGAAAGTGAATGAACGTTGACAGGATGACAGTTCCATGCCTTGATTTCATTCGGGATATCAGTGACAAAGGAATTATACATTCACTGTAACACCATTCACGGATTTTAGGATGAAAGTTGTTCTCCAACTTTCTACTTTCACTTGGGTAGCACTGATGTGTGACTAGGCACCGCTCTTTGCTTGTGAAGTCATAAGTGTTATGGATTTTCACTGCCAATGTGAAATGGACCTACAGGGTCACACACATAGGATTTAACCTGGAAGAGGAGTTTTGTCCACAAAGAAATGTTTAGATTGATTACTAAAGGAGTTTAGTAGTTCAATTAAACACTCAATCGGTTGATAGCTCAATATCATATGGTTCAAGGTGTTGGACGCATTGATTGGAGTATCGGATTGATTGAAATCGCAATTGACTGATTTTGCCCAACCTGTGCTCCCAACCGATCGGTTCATGTGATGAACCGGTCGGCTGAGGTTGCTGAACCGGTCAGCTGGAGTGTCCAGGCCGATCAGCTCATGCCCAGGTTGAAACGACCGGTTCAAGAGTTGAACCAATCGGCTCAACTGGTGCAACCGACCAGTTGGGAAAGTCATGTCGGCAAGAATTTTCCTTTGGTTTCAAATTGCCCAATTCGATTGGGAATAACATTGGTATACGATACCAATTGAGAACGAAACAAGGAAAGTCTTTTTGAGCCGGATTAGGACCATGAACCGATCGGTTCAGGGCACCAAGCGATCGGTTGGAGTGCCCCAAACGATCGGCTCAGGTCCAACCGATCGGCTCAATGGCCGAACCGATCGGTTCAGTTGTGAACCAATCATTTCAAGTTGTGAACCGGTTGCTTTTTGTGGAAAATTCTCAAACCCTTCTACTCCTGCTTTAGTCCCGTATTGCCGGGCACATAGAACCCTGTCCCATGACCCGCCTATATATATAGGGGTATTGGGGGCTTCTCAAAGTACAACTCAATGCAAGCCGGTTGCTTTGCGAAGTTGTCATTCTCTCTGGTTTTGGTAACCGTGAGAGATCCCGAGCAAGTGCTTCCCGCAAAAGGGAGGTGCAGCAAGGGAAGGACAACTGCAGTTGCAACTGGTAGCAGGAGAGTGTGTTGGCGACTAGTACGTCAACAGGAGCGTGCGACTCCTTCCACTTCCTTGTGGGACAAGGAGAGTGGAGTTCCAGGTGGTCCGTGTGGACTACTACAGAGGCGGGAGGACACTGCCGCTTAGGAGGACAACTGTCATCTGACAGTCCGGTAGGAGGAGGAGTCGTCAGTCCCGGTGCGACCAGGAGCTGCACAGACACCGTCCAAGACCGGAGTTGAAGACCGTGCATTGCGCGAGGTATTGTCGCCGAGCAAGCCTCGGGACAAGGTATGATTCCACAAACCATCTTTTCCTATTATATAGACGTTGACGCGTTTCCTCGGTATGGGTTGGGGAGAAAATTTTTGTTTCCGCTGCCTTCTCTGTCTCCCCTAAAAACCCTACTGAGGGTGAGACTCCTTCCACTTCCTTGTGGGACAAGGAGTGTGGAGTTTCACGTGGTCCGTGTGGACTACTTCAGAGGCGGGAGGTCACTGCCGCTCAGAAGGACAACTGTCATCCGACAGTCCGGTAGGAGGAGGAGTCTTCAGTCCCGGTGCGACCAGGAGCTGCACAGACACCGTCCAAGACCGGAGGTGAAGACTGCGCAAGGCATGAGGTACTATCGCCGAGCAAGCCTCGGGACAAGGTATGATTCACAAACCATCTTTCCTATTATATAGACGTTGACGCGATTCCTTTTGTTCTGGGTTTGGGGAGAAATTTTTTTTTGTTTCCGCTGGTTCTCTACCTCCTCTAAAACCCTACAATGAGTCCTATGAGATGATGGTGTTGATGATGCATTGCTTTCTTGTTATCAGTTTCTAACCATGCATGAAATACCACTTGATGTACATAGCCAGCTATGAGCCATGGTGGTTATGATCTATTTGAATGGGCCTTGTGAGGCATAAAGCATTGTTGTCATTCTTGGAAGATAAGGTAATGGTCTTAAGACCTAATGATGGCTTATTGCCTCGTATGAGATGATTTTCCTCAGTAATGAGAGGAGGGATTGTCATCCCAAGTTGTGTGGTCCTTGTGATGGATATAAGTTGAAAAACAAACATGAAGTGATGAGATCACACCTTGTATGTTTCAAAATGTTTTGGTGATGAGATATGCCCTTGTTTATGTAGAATTTGTTTAGAGGTTGTACGTTGTAACTTGATTGATGCTACATGATGCTTAAATTGGTCTAATTAATCAAGTGGAATCTAATAGTGTAGTTTTCCATGTGCCATAGATCCATTCAGTGTCATCACTTACTGAATGGTTAAACAAGTTTAACTCAAAGTGCATTTTGATATGTATGCGGGGTGCAAGTTGAGGTACCTCCTTATATCCTGAATGTATGTATGTATATATATATGTATGTATGTATATATATATATGTATATATATATATACATATATATACATACATATATATATACATACATACATATATATATACATACATATATACATATATATATATATATATATATATATGTATATATATATGGGATTGGCTGCGGTCATACCACAATAAGAGTACAATGGCGATTGTAGCTCAATTTGATATATAGGAAATCCTATGATCATATCCTAATAAAGAGTATGGCTGCGGTCATAACTCACTAGCATAACCAAGCGTGTAGTATATTTGTGTAGGATCAAAATACAAAAATATTAGATGAGGCCCTAATTAATCTTTATACAATATTTTTGATAGGAAATATATATGTTCTTCATATTTCTTTTGAATTATTAAGATGTTTCTTAAATTAGACAGTAAATGCTCTTCCTATTAATAATAATTACCTGTTTCACATAGTTGTAACTATACTACTACTTTGTTTATCTTATCTGTGACAATAATAGGGTTGGTGGTGAGTTATATCTCCCGCTGCAATTTGGAATCTCTCCCCGTGGGTCTTCCACACCCCTTTTAGGTGGATGTGCATGAAGAGGTAGAGATTGTGCAGTGGAGGTTGAGGAGCAGTCAGAGGAGTAGTAGCTGATGAGGTTGGAAGTGCTGCTAGATATCTTTTACTGATAGAGTCCGAGAGTTGTCCCTGTACACTCGGGTATTTGGGAAAGTTTTGTAGATGTTTTGTGAATGTGTTTTCTTTATGTGGTTGGCTTGTATACCTGTATGTATAGATGTGGTGGAATCATGTATATATGTTCTGGAATAGCTCTTTGGTTATTGGTTGACAACATGCCTTGTATATGCTTTGAGGCATGAAAGGACCTATATGTACAAGTTCTTAGTTTTTGGGCATGTACTATGTTAGAATCCTAAGTCTATCCTAGGGTCAGGTAGGGATAAGACCGATGGAAGCAGGTTTCCTAATTCCCTAGTTGCACATGACCATAGGGTCGGGAGGTAACAACTATCATTATTTGAGGACCATGGGTTAGGAGATTTATCACCTTCATGAACTCATGGGACCCAAAGGGCAGATGAGTAGGGCACTCTCTGGAATGCATAAGGGAAGAGGGATGACCCCAAAAGTGTCGACACCCTATAGACCTAGAGGGGATGACCAAGGATTGTGTGTAAACCCAAGTAGGTTCGTAACCAGTGTTCCATGGAAATAACCTTGATATCGAGGTGATTGTGATGTAGAGACATAGGTGTCACGTTTCAACCTAGATTTAAAGGTGTACTGGTAAGGTGGGATGTACCATCTCTACTCTTGGAACAGGAAGAACTCTGTATTTGGACTGCACCCAAATGCTTATTTCCTCTTGTTATGGGAGTGAGAGAAAGGACAGTACGCATGCCATACACCAAGGATAAAGATGATGTGGGTTGGAATGTTGCCACGGGATATGGGGATATCGAAGATAACATACCCTGGTAAAGTGAATGATACATGGATAGTTTGCAAACGCTAAAGAGAAATAAGGTAGTCATCTTATAAGGATGCTTTTAGCATGAGTTATGAGTTATATCACGTTGAGTTTGAAAACCAAAGGAATAAGCTCAGAATGTTCTTGATCAAGAAGGACTTAGGGCTAAGATGAGATGATAAGTGGCATACAGGAAGGTTTATGTCATCAACATTACCTAATACATAAGAAGGTGAAGTGGTAATGGATGCTCTGGTTGAGATTTATCTACCTAGTTCGGTTGTTAGACTAACCCTAAGTTTGGAAAAGAAGATATGTTTGGCTAACACTAATGTAATGAGACCAGTTAATGGTTGTTTGGTTAGCCAGTCTAGTCCTTGATGCAATCAAAGGATAGTGGTAGAACCTCAGATGCACTTCTTTGGAAAACAAGGTGATGGAACCCCGACTAGAATGGTTTAGGGTTTTTGAGGTTTTGATCTTGAGGAATAATGACGTACAGGAGATCATGATTTTAAGATCACCATATATACCGTACTATGAAGATAATAAGTGACAGTAGTACTTTAGATGCCTAAGATAAAGTTGCATATGGCCATGCAAGCTGAGGGAGAAGGACGAACACCAGTAACCCAGTGCATTGATATAAGGGATAAAGAGTTCCCGAAAGAGAAAGGGAGTTCATCACTATGGATGTTGTGAGTCTCCCTTAGACCAAGGAAGGTTGAGATGCAATATGGGTTATGGTAGATCGTCTTACCTAGATGACATGAAAAAGAAAGAGTTATGTCGAGGGACAGATCTGGTTGAACTACCCATGAGAGAGATGGTTCAACTATACCATGATGCGAGTTCAAAGGTTCTTGAGTCTGACCTAAAGGTGATGTTAGTACAGTTTATCACCCCAAACTAATGGTTAGTATGATCCAGACTAAAGGGTCTGATGAGAGTATCTGTACTCGTTCAGGGTGATATCTAGAGATAGTTCTTGTCCTATGAAAAATGTAATGATAACCACCTTAGCCAGTGTCGGGATGTAAAGAAGCTCTGTAAGGGAGGTTGTGTCGGACACCACTTCAGTAAGGTGATGTTGGTGAAGGAACATCGTGAAGGTCAAGAAAGGACCACAGTGCGTTTAGATGAAGTCACTTTGATCGTGTGATGGCTGAAAGGAGCCAGAAATGACATGAGTTGTACGCTGATGCAAAGTAGACTTACATGTAGTTCACCGTGGAAGAATATGTGACATGAAAATCTGACCCCTCAAGAGAGTTGAGTTCCCGATGCATGGGTTCTTTTGACATGGTTTGGTGGAGAAGGTTAAGTTTGATCTTACCCCTAAGGATAAAGTAATGTGTGATGAGTTCCATGTGTCCAATTTAGAGCACTATGTGAGGTACCCAGACCATGTGTTGAGCAATGAACCTAGTGAGCCCCAAGGGAGGCTGAAATGGTCTGAGTCACCTGTGTAGTTTATAGATGAAAGAACTCAGACAAAAGAATATGTGATGATAAAGGTTCTTTTGAAGTGCCATGGGTACGGTAAATCCACATAGGGGCCAATGATGGACATGGAAAAGTCTTATCCTAAATTGTTTATTTGCTTGATAAGAATTTTGAGGACAAAATTCCTATAAGAGGGGAAGGATGTTACAACCCCATTTTTTTGGGTTCAATTAGTGAGAAATGTAATTTCTCATATTAAAGATAATTGAACAAATAATGATATAATTTGTTTTGAATAAATGGATTTCGTTTACAATATCCTTGATGGTTTTGTTGTGGGCTTTATTGGCTATTGGGCCCAAATAACAAGGAAATTCAATTAATAAATGAATAATTGAGTTTTTGAGAAAAGAGAGATGTGGAAACCTCTAGAAGGCAAAAGAATATAATACAAAGATGGATTTCGTTCTTCTTGGGTTCCTTGGGTACCAAGGAGTCCAAAGTTTCATAGAGAATGCAATAAGAAAAGAAAAGATCAATTAAGTAGTTCTTTATTAAGAAAGAAATTGAGAACAATGTAAAAATGTGGAAAATAAGTGGAAAAAGGTGGAATTGAGTTATCCTCAGTGGGATTTCGTATCCCAAGGATTCCTATTGATAAAAGGAATACCAATGAGGAAAATAAAAGAGAAATCCTCAAAAGGAAATATTTTAATAAGAAATAAACATGATAATGAGAAATAATGCATATAGATGCATCTAGAAGGATAATGAGTAACCATTAAAAGGGAATTTCGAAATAATTGAGTTTCTTGGGGTCCAAGGGAAATCGAGCTTTGTCCTAGGGAGGAGAATAAGTGACAACACTATACTAGTCCAAGAAGTAATCCATTCTATGGAGAAAGCACGCACCAAACATCATATCATGGCCATCAAAATTGACTTGGCTAAGGCCTATGACAGGATGAGCTGGGAGTTTATCTCAGACACCCTCCGACGAATGGACATTCCGGAAAACCTGATAAAGATAATCATGGAAGTTATTTCAGTAGGTACAACGATAATTATATGGCAGGGAGAAGAGACGGAAGTGTTCCAGCCTAGTAGGGGAGTAAGACAAGGGGATCCATTATCCCCCTATATCTTTGTTCTGTGTCTAGAAAGACTGAGCCAATCGATCAATTCTGTTGTACAAGAAGGGAAGTGGAAACCGGCAAAGTTTAATAAAGGATGAACTAAAGTATCACATGTGTTCTACGATGATGATATTGTATTGTTTGGGGAGGCCTCTTCGCGCCAAGCAAAGGAGATCCTTGAATGTCTCAAGATCTTCAAACGAGATTCAGGACAACAATTAGCAAAAGATAAATCCAGCATTTTCTATAGCAAAGGAACACCACATTCGTTGCGGCGACAAATCAGCAGGAGACTGCGGATGACGGAAACAGGAGAGATCGGCAGACACTTGGGTGTTCCCATCATCCACAAGAGGAAGACGAAGGCCTTATACCTTTCAACCACCACTGCGATTGAGAACAAAATTTCTGGCTGGGATGCTAAGAGTCTTTCCCTGGTAGGCAGGATTACTCAAGCAAAGGCTGTCCTAACCAACTCAGCCACATACCTAATGCAAACAACCACTCTCCCCCTATCGGTCTGTGACAGAATTGATCAACTCATTCGCAGATTCGTGTGGACGGGTGATAGTAGCTCGAGAGGATTTCCGTTAGTAGCATGGACTAGAGTCATTGCCCCGATCGCAGAAGGGGGTATGGGCATCAAATGTGCCAGAGAACAAAATAGCTCTACGTTAATGAAGCTAGCCTGGGAATTCATTAACCGGAGGACATGCTTGTGGGTCGACATGATGGAAGACAAATACAGAAGAGGGGATGTGTATGCTACGCATGGGTCCATAACTTGGAGAGCAATCAGAACCCATATGACAGAGGTCTATGCAAATTCGAGAAGGATGTTGGGGAATGGACAGACAGTGAACGTCTGGACCGACAACTGGGTGAGAGGCGGACGACAACCTACTACCAAGGTAGGGAGGAGCATTCCAGAATCCTTGGAGGATATGAAAGTTTGCAGCATGGTCACAGACCAGGGAAGTTGGGACCTCGTCTTTTTATTAGAATGGTTCACACAGGAGACAGTTGAGAACATCCTGCTGACCGAAATACTGAGATTGGATTGCGGAGAGGATGGGTGGTACTGGCTAAAAGGCACTCATGGATGCTTCACCGTCAAAAGTGCCTATGAAGAGATCATCAAGGTGAGAGCAGAAACCTCTCCTGGGGAGTGGAGTATCATAGCTACTGTAAAGGTTCCCCAGCGAGTCCGAACCTTCGGTTGGCTCGTGGGACATGACAGACTGGTGAAAAACCTCCTTCGTAACAAGAAAGGCATGACTATATTAGCGGAATGCAAATGATGCGGAGAGGAGGAGTCTCTCCTCCACGCCCTTCGGGATTGCAGAATTAGCAAACGAATGTGGGAGCTTGTCTCCTCGCAGCTGGGCGTCATATGCTTTGAGGAGACGGATATTCGACAGTGGATGACCTACAATCTCAAGAATCTAGGAGGCAAAAATGAGTGGCGAGATACTTTTCTAATCGCAAGATGGATCTTGTGGAAAAGCAGGAATGAATACATATTTGAAAACAAAAAGCCCTCAGCGGAGATAATAACTACTAGAATTAATCTCAAAGTGCAGGCCTGCAATAATGCACTCAACAGTGAGTTTGCAAACTCCTTGACCACACTATACATCTCACAGAGAGCACCAATGGTACCAGTGGAAGGAAATAGACTAAACATGGATGTGGCGGTGGAAAATATGAAGGAGAGGATATGTACAAGTTGGGTCCTCCGAGATCAGCGGGGAACATGGCTAAGCGGCGGGGCCTATAGAATGAGGGGCAAAGATGTTCTTAAAGGAGAAATGCAGGCTATCTCTAAAGGATTGGACGCAATCTGTGAGCTACGGCAACACACCAGTTGCATCATTACTGACTCGCAACTCTGTTGTAGAATCATAAAGAAGGAGATGAGTACACCAGCTTATTTAAGTACACTGAGATGAACCATCGAGGAAAAAATGAAGCTGAACAAGGAACCTGAGCTTTGCCATTGCAGCCGAGAGTATAATAAGATGGTCGACGCTCTGGCCAAATGGTTCCTAAAACAACCTGCCCCAAATATCAGACTTCCTTGTTGTCCCGATTCCCTCGCGAATGTTTACAACATGGAATGACACCTGAAACCTCTTCCATGGCTATGTAATGGAGGAGGTACGGAAAGGAGGCGCACATGTAACCAAACCATTTGAACTTTAATGCTAGTGGTTTGCTTTAAAAAAATACCAATAAAGAAAAACTAAGGGAGTAATGTAATACCTTATTCATGAACTTTGTGGTGTTGCTTAAAAGTGGTATTTTCCTACTAAAAGAAAACAATATTTTGTGCTTATGAAGTAAAAGTCAAGCATATGAGAGAATAATGGAAAGGATATTCGAAATCCTAATATTTAAAGAAAAAGGATTATCAAAGGAATTAGGAAAGAGAGAGAAACATGCTTCCTAATGAAGGAATTGAATTCCTATTGGAAGAGGGATTGGTAGCTTCATGGGAAAGCATCCCAGGGCATTGCTACCATCCCCTATTTAAGGGGTAGACCCTCTGGTTCGGGTCCAGGAAGGATCCCACACAACCCTCATTTTCTTCTTCTTATTCGTTGCATACAAACCCTAAGATAGAACTGTAGCACGAACCCGGGGGGCAGAGAGGACTCGTGGAACCATCAAGATCGATGAGAGAGGTCCCACAACGCCAAAGAGATGCTCTGCCATCGTCACCATCCCCGAGATCATTTAGGACAATAGCAACATGGCTGCAAGGCCTGCTGCTGGTCGCGGACACACTCAACTCCAACAGGAGGTCTTAGCCACAGGCCAAGGGCACCTTGAGGTGCGTGGAGGTGCGACGGAGCTAGGGGAGCCAACCCTGGTGGCCGACAAAACCCATGGAGGGCGGCACATCCTCACCTACTCCTTACATGTCGCTGCAGCGCTTGGGCACGCGGGAGGTAGGAGACGGTGGGATCTAGACAATTTTGTCCCTCCTGGGCATGAAGGAATAGCAACTTACGTGAGGGAACCATAGTAATTTGGTTATAATTCCAAACGAGCCGCTTTGCATGGGATAGGCCACGTAGCGCCCTCTGATTGGCCAAGTAAGTGGAATCTTGCTAAATTCGTAATAAAATATTGGTAACTCCAATTAGGACAAGTAATATATGAATTTTGATCAGGAGAATGAGAGGAATCCAATAAAAATGATACTAAAGATTGTTTACGTTCCTAATTGCAAAAGTACTATAAGTTGATGAAAAGTGCATTAAAGTTAAGTTAAAAACCCTATTTGTGATTAAAGGTTGAATCTAGTATGCTTAATGGGTTAATTGAAGTATTAATAACCTTTTGAATGATAATGTTAGATTCGAACCTGATCTAGATGTAAAATTGCATGATTTAGGGTTTTTACCGCATATGAGAATGGTTAAGCATTTAGAAACCCTAATTTAGGGTAAAAGAAGATAAGATCATATTTAATTTGAAAGATATGAAAATATGTTGTTATATGATGGTTCTAATTTATTTTGAGCATTAAAGTTCCTAATTATGGATAAAAATCCTAAATGTAGTAATTATGGTTTTCTCATGAATAAAAGGTAGAATTAATGGTAAATTGAGTTCATATGTTAATTAGACTATATTGAACTTTGAATTGATGATAAATGCGTATAATGATCTTGTTATGGATTAAAAGGATAAAATGGCAGCTTTAATGAAAAAGAAGCTTAATGAAATTAATTGATGATTAATGTGCCTATAATATGAAAATAGGGTTATATGTTGTTAAGATAACCTTAATATTGAAGAATAGATGAGATAATTAGGGTTTATGAGTAATGACATAAAATTAGGGTTTAATATGGTAAAAGATGAAGGGAAACCCTAAATGCAAAACGAAACCCTAGAAAGTGAATCCAAGTCAATAAAGTAGATTCTTGATAAAGTGTGTAATAAATAGAGTACATATTCTTTTCAGGAATTATGTGATTATTGAATTGCTTGCTTGGATTGTGTTCTTGGTTGGATTTGCTTAATGCTTGTGAAATCATCAAATCAGGCATGTGGTTACGCTTATGATTATCCCGACTAGTTTTCCGAGGATTTGATCGACGTTTCCCTCATGGCTTGAAATAACTGTTGGATGCTTTTATTTCATGCAATTATAGAGTGACTATGACTATCACTATGAATATACATGTATAACTAGCTAGATCAGGGTCCACCTCTGTGGCTTGTAAAGGCTAAAAAGGGGTAACCTAGAGTAAGGTCTAGGTTATCTTGGGTTAGAAATTGGGCTACCAAGTATAATGCCATGAGACCCATTAGCCTGCCATGAGTTAAGGAGTGGGATACTTGCGAGTAGTGCCATGTGACTCAACCCTAGAAACGGGTTCACCTATAGGTGGGACCATGAGGGGTTTAATGGGGATCTACCATAAGGAAGGTAGTATCCAGGTCCACTGTAGGGATAGCACAGAGGATAGGGTACTCATGGATCGTGGAGTTATATTTAAAATGTAATCTTGGTTGTTAAATGATTAATTGAATGATTACATTGTTATCATAGTTGCACGTTTATTGTTTCCCCCAAATACCAGCTTTGGCTAATCGACATTTTATTTGTCGGCGTTTTAGGTACAAGCCAAAAGGACAAATAGTAAATCGTCATATTGTGAAATACATGAATTAAAATACAAGGAGGATTAATTAGAATAGAATCCATAAGTGGATAGAATTTTAGAGATCCAAGTTTTCAAAAAGGTATGCAAAAGTTTATTTTCTTACAATTTTCCCGTTTAGTCTGTTAAAATTTGATAATTATTCTTGGTTAATTATTGAACCTTTGATTTAGAAGTTATGGGTGTAGCTTCGACCTCTCGGTCTCCCTTAATTGGGGGTTATCGGGAGGTGAGGTCATAACAATACCTCCCACTCAAGATTGGTACATGCATCAACATCAGATTAAGTATAATAAACTTAACAAAAACATGTTTATATTGAAAAGTCTAGCAGATAGTTCTATCATAACTCAAATCTAGCTTACAATGGTAATATAATCCAACAAAATTTGGTAATACTTAAACCAGTTATAACTTTGAAACATCTTTTATAGCATGACTATGAACAAGTCAGTAGATACTTCTTAGTTCAAATTATGAATCCTATTGCATGAGTAATAAGTTCAATTCTAAGCATTTTGAATCAATACATAACAATAACATTATCTTTGTGACACTCCACCAGCTGGACCAGGAACACATCCTATAGTCCTAAAGTTGAAGTACCCATAATACATATCTACCAAACAATACTATCAAGTAGCAAGCAATCCATCTCATATTCAAAATGAATATAAATCCCATCATTTATAACTTGTCAACATGACATATCATAATATGAAATAGAAAATGTCCATAGAAACATGATTACTTTCCACAACAAGAAGCATAATCAACAATGACAAATCATCAAGTAGCAATACAAGTAATGTAACAACCATTCAAATCATGTTCTAGATGGCTTAGCATCTTTTATTCATTTGCCCTGAAACTACTTGGATTGTACCTCACCAAGTAGAAGTCACCACACCTGATTCTCGTGTCAATGACTCACTATTGTCGGTCACCCTAAGATATCAACAACAGACCTTGGACACCTCAAGGTTGTCTAAAGAGCATCATGTCCTCATCTCAGGTACACGAGATAGGAATCAACAAAACAGTATATCACATATCACAATATTTCACATATTTCATTTCATCAGAGTCTATTCCATATGGACATAGACAACAAGGATTTAGGGCTAGATCAACTCCAGATGACTCACTCCTAAATCTTGGTGGTCTAACCATTAAGGTCTCGATCCACACTCTGAAAATCCTTCTCATAATTCATCGATTACTACAAGGAGATCTATTTTGTTTAGGGCACCTAACTAGATGTTTCATCATTTCACTTGTTATTAATCTCTTTTACTAATCTTAAAAGAATTCAAAATATCATTTATCATGTGTGTATTCTCACATAACTAGAATAATAGAAACATATTAGGTTTATAAAAAAGACAATGATTAAAGCAAGAAGCACAATAAATTTATAGATTTCAACACATATGATTAGTTCTATATTCTACATCATCTCATAACAATTATCAACAGTGGGTCTTTAACCCGAGACATAATCTTATTGTCCAACATTTACCCCATCAGGATTTTATCATCATCAGCGGGCTTTCAACCCTAGTCATCATCTCATTATGCAATATTTACCCTCATCAGGGTTTCTCAAATGTAAGCAGTGCATGTTAAACTCAATCTCAACATATTTCTTATTAGTTCATTCTATGTCACAATTATCAACAATTTTTCACAGAGACATTAGATCTAGAAATAGTAAAATCATATAGGTATCTTGTATCATCTGTCATACTTAGAATAGATTTATCATACGACATGTATGTATTCCATCCAATTCAGTAGATGCAAATATATTTCATGCATAAATATGCATAGCACACTTACTTCTCTTATTCTTTTATTTCCCATTCTTCAGTTAGGGTTAGTAATCAACACATAGTGATTATCATTTGGATTCCATCAAAACAATTCATTTTCATAGTACAAGTATTCTATCAAACAATCAGAATACAAGAACACATTCTTGTAAATCAATTCAAATGCTTGAACCTCATCTTTTAATTGAATTAAACTACAGTTATGTACATTCCTTAATCCCTCATTTGAGATTGTTATTCATTAGCATCATCTAGATCAACATTTTAGGCTTAGAGTTTGGTTCTTAGATTCATCTACTAATTCTCATCTTTTTCCTTCATTTCATATTCATCAATCTCAACTTCTTTCATGTCATGTTCATTACATTATTGGAATAATCATTCTTAATTTACTTGATATCCAATTCTTCTCTTCTCATTAACATCCATCAAATCCCAAATTAGTGTATTTTGTTCAATCTGAATGTACTTAAACAAAAGATTAATGACTTCATCAGAATAACTTCATTAGTTTCATCTTTAGCTTTCCATCACCATTCATTACACTTTTCTTCATATTATTTCTTATATTTAAATAGTGTACCATGTCATTGACTTCTAATGTCATTCCCATAATAAACAATGTTCATTCTTTATTATACTACTCACTTTAGCTTAAGGAAATAGTTTAGGTTTCATCTTCTTACACCATAATCTCTAATCACCCTTCACGATTCATTGTTATGTAGATTGTATAAAAGGACACACATTCACGTGAGGGCTTACTCATCATTCCATAAGTCATGCTAAAAAGGATGCATTGGGCTTGTATAATATTAATAAGACTCATCATATTTGATTGAGTATTAATACTTATACTTCAATAGTTCATCACATTTCCAACATCTTAAACAAGTTCAAGCTTTATCACTCATACTTGTCTTAATACTAAACATCTAGGGTTTTCAAGAAGTCATCCTTAGTTAAACACATCATAAGAATCATTTAACTAAGTAATTTCATCATGATTCATATGGGTTCATTAGGGCTATTCACACACTTGGAAACCCTAGTTTCCATTTTCACATATTCCATTCATCAATCATATCTATGCATTGATTAATTGACTCATTTGATTCACTTCCTCAATACAAACCCTAATCAGAAAATGTGGTCACCTCATACTGATCCTTATGAGTATATCATATTCAATTCCATCATCATTCAACAATACACTTGTATAATACATTCTAGTGCAACTCAAATATGATTCTATACATGTCAATTCAATTTCAAGCATATCGACCATTGGGCTGACTTTTAGGAAAAATTTGCATGAAATAACATAGTCATCTATCTGTAGGATTCTACAGGAACCCTCAATCAATATATCAAGAACTAATCAAGTTCCAATCAATGAGAAATAATCATAATTAGTAGAATTTGGTCCCCTAATATCTTTCCCAAATCAATATCCAAACACATACATATACAAGCAAGGTTTCTTCTTATTTTAGCTGGATAGAATTAGGCTTTCAACATGAATACAGATATTGGGTGGGAGAAAAACACTCACCTCAGGCGCCAATAACCTTAAAAATGTAGGTCAACCTATGAATTTTTGGAAACCCAATCAAACTCTAGCAAATGAATCCATTTCTTCCTCCTCTCAACTAAAAAACCTGAGAAATGGAGATTTTGAAATCAAATCATAGGAGGTATGGAATCTTTACATGTGAGAGAAGATTACCATGAAATGCTATGTAAAAAAGCTAAAATTACTTGATTTCATCATATCTCGAATAGAGAAACCCTAGGTCAACATCTCCACCACTTTCTCTTCTCAAAACCCTAGCTCTCCTCTCTCTATAGAATTTCATTTCTTGGACAGGAATGACGAGTTGTGATAGCTCCTTGTGTGTTAGGTTAGTCATATAGATCAATTGAGGTTCTTATAACAATTGCAAACAAGCCCTCCATTGAATTTTTATTTTGCTCACTCTGGTTGGTCGGATGAGTTATAAACTCGACCGACACCAAACTCTTAAGAACTCATACATCATCCAAAAATTATGAAAATTTATGAAAATGTATGAAATTAAGTTTATAAGGTAAATTTAAAATTTTAGATCATTTGGTGTTACCATTAAATAAATAAAAATCAAATACTATATTGTTATATTGCTGTCTACAGCATGGTCAGTCGAGTTTGTCCTGGGTAGAACTCGACTGACACCCCTCTATGTAGAGATAAAACATCATCCAAAAATTATTACCATTTAATGTTATATCTATAATGGAGTTTCCCAACTACAGTAAAAATTTTAGATCAATTGTATGTACCAGTAAAAAGATAAAATTAACATACCAGACTACTATATTTTAATCTGAATACATGATCGAATGAGTTTCTCTTGAGGAAACTCGACCAACAAACATGTTAGAGAATTATTCAAAAATTATGATATTTTTCAAGAGTTCTCACATTTGAGATAACCAAATCATATCCTAATGTCAAATAAATAAGCATTATACATAAAATACTAAAAATCATTTAGTGAGCCACTATACTTATTAATTGTCTTCATATGTCATAAAAACCTAATTGTGGTCAATTAGGGTTTTCAATTCTTAAACCCTAATTATGTGAATCAAAGTATGATTAAAGTTTCTCATTAGATTTAAAACATAAAAATTATACAACCATCATTAATCAAGCTTTAAACAATGATCCTCCTGGTTAAGCATGCAATCAATCAAGTAAACCCTAATTAGATGGTTAATCTAAAAATGGGTCAATACCATAAGAACTAATGACAATTATGTTAGAAAAAAATAAAATGAGGGGGTGTAGTTGGCATAGATAAATGGTCATGTATTGATGAGGTCTCAACCAATGTAAATGTCATCCAATGAAGGGACTTATTGATGAAATTCCTATCCAATATCAAAATGAAATTATTGTCAAATATTAAAGGTGATGAAGGGACTACTCCTATGCTAGTGTGTAGACAATGAAGCTTAAACCTACCATGAAAAGCAAATAATTGCATCAAAATCATAAAACTAAGGAAAATAAATGGAAGCTAATTGTGAAGTAAAAGGAGGAATATGAATGAAAAACTAAGCAAAAAATGCAACTAAAGCTAAGACTTAAATTCATTCATCAGTATAACTTGCACATTTCAGTTAATGAATGACAATTTAATTTCTTGTGAATAATAGTTTATTATTGATTTAATTTAATAAGTATATCTTAGACAACAATTTTGATAAGGTCCTTCTTACCTCTTGAATGTCTCAAATAATAAAGTTTAGGATTATTAAAAGGAGCAACACCCCATAATCATAGTTGACCAACTTTGTCAAAAGTTAGACAACTTATGTCAAAAGTCAACTAACTTCTCAAAAGTCCTTCTATAATGTGAGTTAGTTGATAAAGTAGAAATAAGGATACACTTGTCTTCATGAAGCACCTCAATACAAAAAAACATAAATATATGTCCATTAGAACCTCAGGTCTCCAGAAAGATATTAGATAATAAAATTAGAATTTTAAAATGTGAGTTTTAGGGTTCATTGAGAACTCTAATTAAGAGAAAACCCTATTTAAGATGCTCTTGCCAAATTTCTGCTATTTTGGTAGTTTATTGGATGTTTTGATTTCATTTTGACTGTTCTATCCCTATATCCAATATAATAGACTTTGATGGGGGTAGGAATGGGGGTGCATTATTGATGGACACAAATGGTTTTTCTTTTTTACATTTTTCTCTCTTTTTATATACAAAAGTAAAGAAACACAAAGTATATAAAAGAAAGAAAAAGAAAACAAGGCCCTTGGTAGTTGTAAAAAAGGTGAGTTGAATATCGTGAGAGGAGAGACAATTAACAAGGATTTTCACCTTTAAAATGAAATAAAATCAAGCATGACCACCTAGCCTCCAGGAAAGAGTGTTTATAGTCCCTCCCTTTTATTAGATATATGATCATCTCTATTTATCACCAACTGTCATACTTGCCTAGAAACATGCTACAAAAAGGAGAATATCATGTTGCAAGATACCCCTTGAATGTATAAACAACCAATTATCCTTGGGGAATAGGCAACACACTCACCATGTTACACCCTGATCTCACAATTACCACTAATCATGAGATTAGGGCATAAATTGAGGATTTAACATAATACAAAGATCACCCTTAACTTTTTCTTTTCTTAATCACTTAAAATTAATTTAAAGGAAAATCTTATGACTTGGAATAAACTGAAATCTTACTAAACTACGGAAGCAACTACTATTTACCTTACTAGGTAGGTAAAGTAGATTTACACATCATGTTACATTTTTCATGCGGAATATAAAGCACAACAGATAACTTAAAATTAATCTACATTTTACATTACATTCTCTCTTTACCACACCACATGCCCAAGGACCGAGGGGAAAGGACTAAGAGACCTCTATCTAACTACGAACTACCTTCTAAGAACTTGGGTGGTACGATCCTTTAGCTTCCTCATGCTGACGCTGACCGAAAAAATGTTTCAGTAGGTTGGTGAGCAACTGGCTCAGTGAATAGAATTTCACCCAACCATCACCGATAACTCATTTTATGTTTATTAATTGGAATAGAATACAAGATAATACTATACTGAGCAGATCTAAACAATATAATTTAAACGACACGAGATGTCAACATTTCATTAAGATAACAACTACTGCAAAGCTGTAGATACGATTAAATATTAGAGAATACTAAAATTTCATTTAAAGGACAACTGCTGTGAAACTAACTCAAATCTTTCTTAACTCTTTAACTTATAAGAAACTTTGTAAAACTATATGAACATATTGTTTCTTATGCCCTGATCATATGCAGTGTACTCTACATATGAACACTCGTAGCGAACCACGATCCCATCGTACAAGACTTAGCCGACACCCCGAGATAGCTAAGTCTGACTACTCTCTTAGTCTACAACAGGGAAACTGGCTCTCTGGCCTCGACACTCCTATTATGTCGTAAATTGGACTCCTCCTCTAACCTGAGCACATAGGAAAAGAGTCAAGCCACCTATTGGATTTTCTGTACTCTAGTCCCACTAGGACTTCTGGTTGATGTTGGACACACTTTTTTGTACTCTAGTGCCACCAGGACTTCTGGCTGATGTTGGACACTGCAAACTATAATTTAAGGAGACTTCCACTAGGGCTTCATCCCCCGTGCCACCTGATAGCATGTTCCGACCCCCATATACTGGAAGCTGCCAGGGTTAGGTCATTTTACCCCTAAGGCACATACCTCACATAGAGGTTCTACAGTGTCAGGGCCCTTAAATCAATAATTTTATTATTTCCTAGAAAACTCTTAATATGTTGAACCTTTTTCTTACTTATACTCGAATCCGGTATTTCTATCGCATCTCATCTATTCAATTGTAGTTCAAATCACAACATGAATATCATTCTAGACCTGACAGAGCAGTATACTAAAAACATTGTAATTTACTGAGTAATCCATATACCATGCATGCAGACAGATTTAAATTTCTTAAATAAACTAAACTCATATCAACTTGGCTCATATACACTGGAATTATACAATTGATCATCGTTACACACTAACAAGAGTTAATTACTCGATATATTAGAAATCGTCAGTAGCACTTGTAAATTATCTGTAATTCCTCAAAAATCGAGCACATCAACCCAAATTCTAAGTTATGCATCACATAACTCAATTAAAAGTCAATTACTTGTGATTGCACGAATTATTAATAATAATTGGGAATTTCAAAGGATATCTTTGAGGAACGTGTCAATTTGTGTAAATATTAAATCATTCACCTTAAATATAACCAGAGAGCGTACCATTAGGTTTTCTTTGAATATTTTTCATGTCATCGCCATTTCTTTGAAATCGAGCATATATTAATTTAGTAAAGATGTACAACCTGGGTTTATACCCAAACGGTGTTGTTACTGGTCATGTGCTACTGAGTTTAACATTTGATCAATCATGTATTTACACTAATCCAAATCACACATATCAATTAACTAACTAGCATCGTGCAAACATTAATAAATAAAATGTGCAATTAGAAATCAAGTGGCGCCGACACTACCCGGCACCTGGGTAAACACTGACATCTGTGAATGATATTGATTTCAACCAAAACGTCTGATTATTAGAGTTATACTTGTGTTAGAAAGTGAAATTCTAATCACAGTGGGTGAGGTGATCACAATTCAACTAGAAATGTGTCCAAAGTCCTGTTTCTAGGCGTTAGCAGGGTCGTCTTCTACCTTGGGTGCCCTGGATCAGACCTGCTGCTGTAAGCAAGCAGCTCTACGCTTACATAGGTTGAAGAGTGCTTGGATTAATGTCACTGTTCGTGGCTAGTTGACTACAGATTCATGATCTGGACCCATGGCTGAGCACATTTGCGACGTTTGGTGGTGCTTTGCTGCGCCCTAGCAGCCCTTAGCCACTGCTTCACGAAGCTGCTACTGCTGGAAGGTAGGGCACTGCCCCTAGCTGATTGGGGTGTCCATGGAGCGAGGAAGAGGATAGAGGAGACAAACACTATGGATTTGAGCCTAGGCCTCAAGGACAGAGCTAAGGGGATCGATTCAAGGTGTTGGTTGTGCCCAAAAGGGGCCTTCTCCGGTGCCCTACAGCTGGCCACTGTTACTGGTTGGTCGGCCAATGCCCTTGTTGGTCGGTCTACTTTTGGGCAAGGGAAGAAAGTGAGGAAGGGAGGAGGAAGAAGAAGGAAAGGGGTGGCGCCAAGCTAGCTCGCCCAAGGAGCCCTAGGTTCACCCCCACTTCACTCCTCTGCTATGATCGGGCAGCCTGCTGCTTGGGCGCCGCTTCAAGCAGCGGTCTATTCATTCGGGAAGAAGGGGTAAGGGTAAGGGATTATAATTTATGGGCAATTTGCAGTATAGGTCCAAAGAAATAAAAAATGCCATAACTTTTTCTCGAAGGTCCAAATCAAGTGATTTGTTTTGCAAACTTTCAAGAACAAAATTCACTATGACCTCAAAGCAAGAAAACATACTAATTATCTTGTCTCAGCTAATCAAAACACTAATCGCATCTGCAAACATTTAACTTAACTTAATCAACATGACGATGCACTAATTGTTGTACTTACTGGTGAATCATGAAGTGGGTCATAACAATCTCCCACCCTTACAAGAATTTCGTCCCAAAATTCCTAAAAGAGATAAGGAAACTTGTTACACATCTCTGACTCAAGATCCCACGTGGCTTCCTCTAGGTTGTAGTTTCTCCACAAAACTTTCACTAATGGTATCTCACGATTCTTGAGTTTCTTGATCCTCTGATCAACTAGTTGTACTGGTCCTTCAAAATAGGACACATCTGCTCTGAGTTGTGTAGGTTCTAGGTCCATTATCTTCTCGATACTAGAGTAACACTTCTTCAACATCGATACATGAAACACATCATGCAAATTAGCCAACTCGGATGGCAAATCCAACCTGTAGGCTACATGTCGAATCCTCTCAATGACAGGATATGGGTCCATAAACCTAGGAGTCAGTTTGCCTCTCTTGCCAAACCTCAACACTCCTTTCCATGGTGAAACTTTCAAATACACTTCATCACCAACCTCAAACTCAAGAGGTCTACATCTCTTCTCAACATAACTCTTCTGTCTGTCTTGTGCAACTTTCAACTGTTCTCTGATCACTGTAATCTTTTCTGTAGTCAAATCCACTATCTCTGGTCCACGAATCTCTTTTTCACCCACCTCATACCAACATACAAGTGATCTACACTTTTTTCCATACAGAGCTTCATACGGGGCCATACCAAGACTGGAATGGTAACTATTGTTGTATGCAAACTCTATAAGGATCAAGTGTTCTTCCCAACTTCCACTAAAATGCAAGACATATGCTCTCAACATGTCCTCAAGAGTCTGAATGGTCCTCTCTGACTGACCATTCATCTGCGGGTGAAAAGATGTACTAAACCTCAACTTTGTGCCCAAAGCATGATGCAACTGATTCCAAAACTTGGAGCTGAACTTAGGATCTCTATCTGATATAATTAAAACTTGGATACCATGCAGCCTGACTATCTCATCCATGTATATCCCAACCAACTTTGGGACATCAAAGGTTGACTTAACAGGAAGAAAGTGAGAAAACTTATTCAGTATATCCACAATCACCCATATCGAGTCACAACCTCTAGGTGTCCTGGGCAACCCTACCATAAAATCCATTGTGATATGTTCCCACTTCCACTCTGGTATAGGAAGAGATTGCAAGGTACCTGTAGGTTTCTGATGCTCAGCCTTAAACTGCTAGCACACACTACATCTAGCCACGTACTCAGCTACATCCTTCTTCATGCCTGACCACCAGTACAACTCCTTAAGATTCATGTACATCTTAGTGTTTCCTGGATGCATAGCATACATCGATTCATGCGCTTCCTCAAGAATCCTTTCTTTGAAATCACTGTCTCTAGGTACACACAATTTGTCATGCTGATACAACAAACCATCATCTAAAAACCTGAACTCTGGTCTCTTTCCCTCTATCATATCCTACATGATCTGCTATAACTCACTGTCACTCTACTGAAGTTCCTTGATCTAATCATAAAAAGTAGGCTTGACTTGCATCTGTGCAATCAAACCACTCTGCTCTGTCACCCCTAAGTCTAAGTTCAACTTCCAGATCTCTACTAGCAGGTCTCTCTTGAAGCATGCCATAGAGAATACATCTACTGTTGAACTTGACTTCATGCTGAGGGCATCGGCTACCACATTCGCCTTACCAGGATGATAATCTATCGTCACATCATAATCCTTGATCAATTCTAACCATCTCCGCTATCTAAGATTCAAATCCTTCTGGGTGAAAATATATTTCAAATTCTTATGATCCGTAAACACCTGACATGCCTCACCATAAAGATAGTGACTCCATGTCTTAAGAGCATAAACTACTATATCTAACTCCAAATCATGTATCAGGTAATTCTCCTCATTCTTCTTAAGCTGTCTAGATGCATAAGCTACTACCTTGCCTTCCTGCATCAACACACAACCTAAGCCTCTCCTTGAAGCATCACAAAACACTGTGTAGCGTTTACCTACCTCGGGCAGGATCAACACTAGTGTTGTAGTCAACCTCTTATTTAAGATCTGAATACTCTTCTCACAGTTGTCTAAACAGACAAACGGTGCATTCTTTCTCATTAAGCGTGTCAGAGGTGACGCTACAACACTAAAGTTCTAGATGAAACTTGTAACATCCCTGACCTGGGTTATGTACTAACCCTAGGTGTTTTTCCTAATAAAGTTGATTAGATGCTTGCTTATATTCCTTGAAAAATAAGTAAAGCTTTTGAGGAACTTATATTTCTATTTCAGTCCTTTTTGAATAATGTTGGAACGTTGTTGTGTTAATAATGAACTAAAGTGCAAATTACCCAAGTAGAGGGGTTAAATTGCAAATTGCACATGTTAAGATGTTCCTCTAATGATGAGACATCATAAGAGTGAATATGATGAAGTGGTATAGTTTTCACAAGCTTGGGTACCAAGATATAGCTTGTAGAGCAATCCTTGTGCTTTAAAACCTAGTTTTTGGTGTAAAGTGCAATTTACCCAAAACCTAGGGTCCAACATGTAAAATATACCCTCTAGAGGATCTCTCATGTTTCTTGGCATCAAGAAGAGCAAATAAAATAAGAGGGGTACCTCATTTGAATGATCGTGGAGGAGAGAGAATCTTGATATTGGAATAATCAAGATTTAAGCACAAAAGGCTCTTTAATATAACTTAATGCAAAAAAGAAATATATTAATTATGAAGCCCTTCAACCAAAAGTTGGAGTATGTGTTTGTAATAATATGGACGAGCTTTTGTCATGCTTGGGCACCAAAAGATCATGGTAGGAGTGGAAACTACTCACACTAATAATATATTAAGCAATATCCAATAAGGGTGGATATTAATATACCCCTCTTAAAAGGTGATTAGTACTTTTCCTTTAAACCTTGGATAAAGGAGGAGTTTTGCATGAGATTAGAAGGTGGAAATGTGGCCAAGGATGGAGGAAGCCTTGGTGGATATTTTTGGGAGATAAAAGGAAATATCTATCTTTTTCCTTTTTGCTTTGAAAAGACCCATAAATATATATAAGGTATCTTTTCCAATAACACAAAGGACCGTATCCTTAGTTCCTCTTCTCATCACTTTGCTTTGGCCGACCAAGGGAGAGATCTGGACCATAGGAAGGATGACCACACTGACTTGGTAAGTTTGGGTCATCATCTACCTCGAATCCATGGTGGAAATCCTAAATTAATGGTTAGTAATTGGTTTTCTTCACACGATTTTCCTTTCTAGCCATCTTCTCCATCCAAAAACTTGAAGAATGGACCTTGGACAACTGCTGGAGCTTCATCCACCATTAAAGATACGGAGCTTGGAGCTCGGGATCAGTCCTAGAGGCGGGTTTTATAACTCTAACCCTTAAGCTTTGTTAATGCATCCTCATCTCCATTAAAATCGTTGGTTCTCATTCTTCTTCTTTTACTACTTATGTGTTCTTGCTATTATTTTCCATGAAGAACAGCCCATGTTCTTGGTTGAACAGAGGTAGAAGATGATGAAATTAATTTCTATGTTTATCCAAGAACTACTTTAGCAAACGGTCTCCCAACCTTGCTCAAACGGTTTCCCAAACCGTTTGGGAGAAAACGGTTTCAAACCGTTTGAATGCAAACAGTTTCACTAGACCACATAGAAGCAAACGGTCCAAGACTGTTTGGAGGTGTTGACCAGGCGTTGACCATTTGGAGGACTTTTGAGAATAATGTAGACTAATTACCTACCAAAAATCATCAATTAATTCCAAGTGGTTCACCAATTGAAGGTCCAACAATCATCAAAACCATAATTGGGTTAATTGATGCTTTTAATAATTGAATTATGTTGAAGTTTGGGTTGAGTGACCCAAATGGTTTCAAAACCATTTGGGGATCACCTAAATGGTCTCAAGACCGTTTGTTTATCACCCAAGACCATTTCGAGGTCTAGGGTTAAGCATGGTTAACCAATTAAGGATCCAATGATATCAAGTTGATGAGTAATCGATTGCTGATTTGGTGACTAAACCTAGGATCCAAACCCTAATTGAATGACTTGGTTTTTGATAAAATAATGGGGAAACGGTCTCAAGACCGTTTGGAGGATATCCAAATGACCCCAAGACCATTTGGGGGTCACCCAAGACCGTTTGGAGGTCTAAGTTTGACTATGGTTAAGAGGTTGAAGATCTAAAGGTAATTAGTTGAAGTGCAATCGATTGTTGACCTAGTGATCAATCCAATGAGCCAAACCTAAATTAGTTGAGTTGGTTTTTGATGTTGACTTGGCAAACAGTCTCAAGACCATTTGGAGGTCATCTAAATGATCCCAATACCGTTTGGGGTTAGATCATGACCAAATTGGATGATGGGTCAAAGGGTTCAAATCAATTAGACTCACAATGAAATATGTTGAAGGGTCATCGATTTCAAACCCTAATCCAATTGATCCAAGCCCTAATTGATGATTAATTGAGGGTCAAATGAGGGTCAAATCAGTTGAAGGTTGATCTAATTAACTCAATTGATGATTGGCTAACATGTGCATGATTGATTGAGGGGTTCAACATTGGAAACCCTAATTCAATTTGAGGTGTTGGGACAATACTTGGTCCATGCGGTTTTGAGGTGGTTTGGACCAAACGGTCTCAAGAACGTTTGGGACCAAACGATCCCAAACCTTTTAGGTTCATGCGGTTTCCAAATCAGTTGAGTGCATGCGGTTTCAAAACTGATTGTGTCCATGCGGTTTCAAAAGTCAAACTTGGGCAAACGGTCTTCACCACCAAACAGTTTCAAAGTCAACATGACCAAACAGTCTTCACCACCAAATGGTTTCAAAGTCAACATGACCAAACGGTCTTCATCACCAAACGTTTTTAAGGGCAGTTCAAGACCGTTTGGAGGTTTAGTGTGCAAGACCGTTTGAGGTATGAGAAGGTCTAGACCGTTTGATGCTTTAGTGGTCAAGATGAATTGGTGGTTGATTAACCTAAACCTCATGGATACTTAAAGTGGTTAAAGGACCAAGTAAGTAGTTGATTAAGACATGATGTGATCAATGGTGATTATAATAAAGGTACCCTTGATGGGATAGAGTGATAAGTACTCTTTGAATGAGTAAGCCTTAATGAGCACAATAGTAATGACATAACCCATGATGTCAATGTTGAATTGAGTTAGCCTAATCAAGGGTGATGCAAACATTAACTTATAGAAAGATGAGAGAGAAGAATTCTTATATGAATGTTAATCAAGTAATGGATTCCCAATATAAATGAATACCTAATTAGGGTATGATCCATGTTAGTGAGATCATGAAACCCTAATTATGATGATTAATGAATCATAACCCTAATTGAGGGAAATAATGGGAGTATCCCTAATATATGATGATGATATAATCCTAATTCATAATGATGACATGGTAACCCTTAAATTAAAGGTACTTTGTTGATCATTCCTACTTAGGGTGAATAGTAAACCCTAATGGTGAGATATTAATGATAACCCTAATCAAGGATGATTTAATGTGAATAGTAAACCCTAACCTAGGGTAATGTGATGAGTATAGTAAATCCTAATTTAGAGTATGCTAAATAAGAACTCTAACCTTGAGTGATGTGATATGAATAGTAAACCCTAACCTGTTGGTATGTATGACCTGAGAGCCAATCATGGGATGATTGGTGGGATACATTAAGATTGATTTGATAAACATCAAAGGCAAGCTTCCAATTCTTTCTGGTTCAGTCATATGAGATAGTAATAGAACAAATTGAATGTCTAGAGAATGACAATACTCAATGACGTATGTTTTCAGGTTGAGGACATGAACGATAAGATCATACAGATGCTAAGATTTTGTACATTCTCATTATGTCCCTAGTCGGATGTCATTGTGGAAGGTAGATAGACAGCAATGACACACAAGACTAGATTGTGGTGTTGGTTGATGACAGAATATCATTAGTCATGATATAGAGATAACAAACCAAACACATAGGTACTTGTTAGAGAGCAAGTGTACCGGGCAGACCCACCGTGAGTTTGACACATGGAACCATAACATGGTAGTCATAGTCAGTAGCCACAGTGATGGTGGTTAGTGTGATTCTTTGACCTGAAATCACTACACTCAACACATGTCGTTGGGCACACTTTGACATCATCAAACGAAGTCCTGAAACATGGGTTGTTATAAAGGTGATGATTGGGTGGCTTTGACACATGGGGCTTTTGAGGGGTGAGTGATAGATATGGGATTTGTCCCTCCTGAGGGAGCTTGATATCCATGGCCACTTGATGAGTAGGATTGAGAAAGGCGTGCACACATGTGTGAATCAGTATGTGATATTGATGTCATACATATCTATTTCAAATCTACTCTGAGATCAAGAAAGTGAATGAACGTTGACAGGATGAATGTTCCATGCCTCGAGTTCATTCGGGATATCAGTGATAAAGGAATTATACATTCACTGTAACACCATTCATGGATTGTAGGATTGAAAGTTGTTCTCCAACTTTCTATTTCACTTGGGTAGCACTGATGTGTGACTAGGCACCACTCTTTGCTTGTGAAGTCATAAGTGTTATGGACTTTCACTACCAACGTGAAATGGACCTGCAGGGTCACACACATAGGATTTAACCTAGAAGAGGAGTTTTGTCCACAAACAATGTTTAGATTGATTACTAAAGGAGTTTAGTAGTTCAATTAAACACTCAATTAATTGATAGCTCAATGTCATAATGTTCAAGGTGTTGGACACATTGATTGGAGCATTAGATTGATTGAAACTACAATTGACTGATTCTGCACAATCTGCATTCCAACCGATTGGCTCATGTGATGAATCGATCGACTGAACTTGGTGAACCGATCGGCTCAGGTGGTGAGTCGATCGGCTCATGGACAGGGTGAAACGATTGGTTCAAGTGTTGAAATGATCGGTTCGACTGGTGCAACTGAGCAAGTTGGGAAAGTAGGATTGGTGAGAAATTTCTTTTCGTTTCACTTTCCCAATTTGATTGGAACAAGGATTGGTATTTGGTACCAATTAGAAACAAAAGAGGAAAAGTCAATCGGGAACTGACCAGGACCATGAACCGACCGGTTCAGAAGTGAACTGACCATTTCATGGGTCCCAACCGATCGGTTGAGGTGTCAACCGACCGGCTCAGGTCCCCAACCAACCGTTTCATAAATGAAACGATCGGTTCAGGTTACGCAGTTGGTTGTTTTTGTGGAAAATCTCAAACCCTTCTACTCCTGCTTTAGTCCCACATTGCCTGGCATAGAGAACCCTGTCCCATGACCCTCCTATATATAGGGGTATTGGGGGCTTCTCAAAGTACAACTCAGTGCAACCAGTTGCTCTGTAAAGTTGTCGTTCTCTCTGGTTTTGGTAACCGAGAGAGCCCGAGCAAGTGCTACCTGATAAGGGAGGCACAACAAGGGAAAGACAACTGCAGAAAGTGATTGGTGGAAGGAGAGTGTGTCAGTGACTAGTACGCTGACAGGAGGGTGCGACTCCTTCCAATTCCTTGTGAGACAAGGAGATTGGAGTTCCAGGTTGTCCGTGTGGACTACTTCAGAGGAGGGAGATTTCTGCCGCTCGGAGGACAGTTGTCAATCCTGACAGTCCCGGTGAGACCAGGAGTCATCAGTCCCAGTGTGACCAGGAGCTGCACAGACACCATCCAAGACGAAAGGTGAAGATTGTGCAAGCCGTGAGGTATTGTCGCCGAGAAAGCCTCGGGACAAGGCATGATTCCACAAACCATCCTTTCAAATTGTATAGACATTGATGTGTTTCCTTGTTCTGGGTTTGGGGAGAAAATTTTTGTTTCCGCTGCCTTCTCTGCCTCCCCAAAAACCTAACATAACCCAGGGTAATGTGATGAGTATAGTAAATCCTAATTCAGAGTATGCTAAATAAGAACTCTAACCTTGAATGATGTGATATGAATAGTAAGCCCTAATCGGTTTGAAGTATTGATTTCATAAGTGTAAAACGGTCGTGGTGATCTTCTGTAGTACGACATTGCAAGGTAGCACGGCCGTGGTGGCTTCCTCTTGCACAGTCATTCTTGGCTGCACGGCCGTGGTGCTCTATACTTGACTTGGAGTTGATTTGCAAGTAAACATTAACCAATAGTGATGCTATCATTATTGTATACTGTGCTGATATAGACTGATATAGAAATAATGTGCTTGTTATCATTTATATTAATCATGCAAGTTTTTATGAAATAGTGAGCATAGCCAGGTACGAGCTATGATGCAATATTCATTAAAAGCACTTTATAAGCTTTGAAAGAAATGATATGCTATTTTGCCTAGTGATAGGTAACAAATGAGAGTGATAGACTGTATGAGCCATGAGAAATATATGTATTGCTACAATCATGTTCACATTGTTAAATGACTTGATGGCAATATGTTACTTGGTAACAAGTGTTTTGTTGAACTAAGGGTTTGAACACCCATGTTCTTGAATCATAATGATGAGACGGTTAAGGATTGATATCCCAATGATAACTAGATGTGAAATGAACTTGATACAATTATTACTCTTTCTTTATAGAAATTGTTTTAATGGTTTATGTTTGAAAACATGCCTGATGCTAAAAGAATGCCATAATGTACTTAAATAATCAAGTATAATGATATCATGTAGAGCCCTGACCATAGATCCATCATTGTCAGAAGTTAGATGATGGTGAAACAGGTTTTCCTAAGGGAACTCCTGGAGAGCATACTTTTGAGTATGTGGGGGTTATGGACGTGAATATCCTTACGTCCTAATGGGGGAATTGATGTGAGATGAACATTTAATCTCTCAATCCTTCATTATATTTTTATGTCGGGATGATGTATCACTAATCTCCCGATGATGATGTTAATTCCGAATCGATATGAGATAAACGAGAAATCCCTCGATTGCGAAGAGAGTACAACATGCCACTGTAACTCTAATAGCGAAGTTTCCAGAATACCCTGGAAAGCTATTATAGTAGAGACACAAGATGTCCTGCATGTTGTACCTCACACTGACTGAGGAAGATGAGGTCATAGGAATCTGGCTCTTCTAATGACCTATGTATGGTACCGATTGCGATTTCGTAATGGTCAGTTGGAGTATGAGCGGTGTAACTCATCTCCTCAGGGCATAAATATGTTTGAAAAATGTAATCAGCCATATAGCATAATTGCTTAGGTTGAACTACGAGAAACAATGATTGATGATACATTGTTTATAGTGCTCTAGTTGAATAACTAGTATACATGTTCTTCATATTCCTTATTGATATATGTCTTGGAATTCAATCAAGTTATAGTTGAAATGATTGCTTAGAGAATACTGCTCTACTTAGTTTATTCAATGAATTGCATGTTGTTGAATAATTATAGTTCTACTGCTCATTGTTACTTTAATACTTGCAATAGAAATGCTTCTTGTAGAGAGTTATAACTCTCACTGGGACAATTATTCAATTGTCTCACCCCCGTGGGATTCAACTTTTTAGGTAGACGCCGAGGACGAAGGAACTCTTCAGTGGGTGAGCAGCAACAGCAGCAGCAGCAACATCAAGGACAGTAGTGATCCTCAGGAGGAGACATCGTCTGTCGAGTCTTATAGATAGAAAGTCCTATGTGTCATCTCTGTACTCTCAGGTCCTAGGAGTCAGTAGATGGTTTGTTATAAATATGAGATTTTGGCATAATGCCTCGAGATTTTTGTACAGTGCTTTACACAGTCTAACAGGGCAGTTGATGCTTGTGACTCTCGAGATGTGATGATATAGAGATGTGTTGATGTATCAGTTGTAAATAATTTATCATGTTTCCTTATGAAATAGTTTTACAGTTTGTAGATCTCTTTATAAAAAGTTTTAAATTTTTAGTGATTTTTAGTAATTCCGCTGCTAATTAATCGCTTTCGCATCGTTAATAATGTTTTCTCCGAGACGTGTCCCACAAAACTCCTGTAGTAACCTGACAATCCTAAGAAGCTTCTAATCTCAATAGGAGTCTTAGGTTGCTCCCACTGTAGAACAGACTCGACTTTCTTAGGTTCAACACTTACTCCATCTCCTGAGATAACATGTCCAAGAAAAGACACCTCAACCAACCAGAACTCACACTTACTGAACTTAGCATATAACTGGTGTTGTCTCAACAACTGTTACGCTATCCTCAGATGCTTCTCATTATCTCAGTAATAAATGAGAATGTCATCTATGAAAACTACTATGATCTGATCCAAAAATGGTTTGAAAATCTGATTCATCATATCCATGAAAGCTGTTGGGGCATTAGTCAGTCCAAACGACATGACCAGAAACTCATAATGCTTGTATCTTGTTCTGAAAGCTGACTTAGAAATATCTGAAGACTTTATCCTCAACTGATGATATCTAGATCTCAAATCTATCATTGAAAAGATTGTCACTCCACACAACTGATCAAACAGATCATCTATCCTTGGAAACAGGTACTTATTCTTGATGGTGATCTTATTCAACTGTATGTAGTCTATACATAGCCTCATAGTACCATCTTTCTTTTTCACAAACAAGACTGGAGCTCCCCATGGCAAAGAACTTGGTCAAATGAAACCTTTATCTTGTAACTCCTATAACTGGATCTTCAGATCCTTCAACTCTGTAGGTGCCATTCTGTAGGATGGTAGTGCTATAGGTTGACTACCTGGCAACACCTGGATCTCAAAGTCTATCTCTCTTTCAGGAGGTATACCTGGCAACTCATATGGAAAAACATCTGGGAACTCACATACTACTGGCACATCCCATAGCTCGACTATGTTCTTCTCTACTCTAGTATCTACTACATGTGCCAAAAATGCCTCACAACCTTTCTACAACATCTTATCAGCTACAACAGCTGATATGATACATGTAGGCAAAACTTTCCCGTCTCCATAAAAGACATAAGAAAATCCACCATGTTGAAAGACAGCCTCCTTCTTCCAACAGTCGAGTTGAAATCGATACGTCTCTAGGAAATCCATACCCAAGATAACTTGAAAAGAGTTAACATCTAGGGGTATAATATTAACTGTGATGGCGTAACCACCAAAGGTCAACAAACATCTGGGACAAAATTATGTCAACATTGTCGGTTCACCTAACATAACCATCAACAACAACTCAACCAGTAACTCCTGGGTTAACAGGTTAAGCTCACAAGATAAAGAACTTTGTATAAACGAGTGAGTAGCACCTAAATCTATTAAAACTGTAACTGAAATGTTGTTAAAGAAAAGCATTTCTCCTGTAATTACTCGAGAAGAAATAATACCTTCTTGTGGTGTCAAAGAGAAGAAGTGTCCTGAAGCTCTTCCTCTCCCACGATGTCCTCATTGTCCTTCCCTTCCAAGTCAATACTGTGTTCCTCCTTTTATCTTCCACTCCATGCCACCAGAGCTCTACATCACCTTTAAGCAAATAAACTGCATGATTTATTTGTCTTTCCTCAGACAACTCCATCAGATGGAACACTTTCTCTAACTATCTCAGCCATTCATTTGCCACTATAGGGCCCATAGTTCCAACAAACTCAGTACCTCCAAGCTTCTTAACCAACTCATAGGATCTCGTCAGGTCCTTGCTGCTCAAGGTAGAAGCTCGCCTCTCCATCTTATACTTTTCCCTGGTCTCAAGAAACATCCTGTACATCCTTGATGCCTCATTCACATCATCTCCACCACCTAGACCCATCACCTGAGGATCAGGTCTAATGTGGCTCTCAGATTGGTCCTCATGACCATGTCCTCTTCCTACCATCTGCAATAGTATAATAGAATACTTCCTATTAGAAAATTGAAGTTAGAAGCAAAACACCTAAGTCCTAATCCTATTGGTCTCTTATCGTCCCCTGACCTTGACTTAGAGTAACTACATACTCAACCTATGCTCTGATACCAAAATCTTATTACATTCCAATCTCACAATTACCATTAATCATGAGATTAGGGCATAAATTGAGGATTTAACGTAATACAAAGATCACCCTTAACTTTTTCTTTTCTTAATCACTTAAAATTAATTTAAAGGAAAATCTTATGACTTGGAATAAACTGAAATATTACTAAACTGCGGAAGCAACTACTATTTACCTTACTAGGTAGGTAAAGTATATTTACACATCATGTTACATTTTTCGTGCGGAATATAAAGCACAATAGATAACTTAAAATTAATCTACATGTTACATTACATTCTCTCTCTACCACACCACATGTCCAAGGACTGAGGGGAAAGGACTAAGAGACCTCTATCTAACTATGAACTACCTTCTAATAACTTGGGTGGTACGATCCTTTAGCTTCCTCGCACTGATGCTGACCTGAAAAATGTTTCAGTAGGTTGGTGAGCTACTGGCTCAGTGAATAGAATTTCACCCAACCATCACAGATAACTCATTTTATGTTTATTAATTGGAATAAAATACAAGATAATACTATACTGAGCAAATCTAAACAATATAATTTAAACAACAAGATATGTCAAGATGTCATTAAGATAACAACTTCTGTAAAGCTGTCGATACGATTAAATAACAGAGAATACTAAAATTTCATTTAAAGGACAACTACTGTGAAACTAACTCAAAGCTTTCTTAACTCTTTAACTTATAAGAAACTCTGTGAAACTATATGAACATATTTTATCTTATGCCCTGATCATAGGCAGTGTACTCTACATATGAAGACTCCTAGCGAACCACGATCCCACCGTACAAGACTTAGCTGACACCCCAGGATAGCTAAGTCTGACTACTCTCCTAGTCTGCAATGGGGAAACTGGCACTCTAGCCTCAACACTCCTATTGTGCCATAAACTGGACTCCTCCTCTAACCTGAGCACACATGCAGAGAGTCAAGCCTCCTATTGGCTTTTTTGTACTCTAGTGCCACCAGGACTTCTAGTTGATGTTGGACACACTTTTCTATACTCTAGTGCCACCAAGACTTCTGGTTGATGTTGGACATTGCAAACTATAATTTAAGGAGAATCCACTAGGTTGATGTTGGACACACTTCCTACGAATTTTAGAAATGATTTCAAAATAATAAAAATAAAAATTGGCCTAGAATGGCCGCTTGCAGCACTCGTAGTGCCGACAATTGTTGTGTCCCCGGCAACGGCACCAAAAACTTGACACGCTTTTACCGTGCGTCGAACGCAAGTGTACGCGTCAATGAAGTATAGGCCCTTGTGAGGCCCGAGTCGAACTCAGGGACACTGAACTATCGGTAGAGTACTACTAACTATTTACGATCAACTAGACCTATTAAAAGAGTTTGAAGGTTATTGTAAAAAATAAAAGAAAGTAAAATAAAACAAAGCAATTGATTAAAGGTTTAATTTAATCAATTCAGGTGAAGATATTTAGGATTGCGGTTTCACTGTGGGTTTTCATTGTATGAATTTCCATATAATAATTCAGGTTCATTTCTCAATCCGGGTAGTGGCCTCTAGTTAGAATTGTCCACTGTCGTGGTACAATTCACTACCTATGTCTAATTCGGTTCCACCATCGTAGTAACCTATACCCTAAACTAGGTGCATTAGAATCAACCTCTGTGTATCCATCATTAACCTTACACTGCCTTGTTCAAGGGATTTGTTAATTAATGTGAATTTCGTCTCTTTTCAACCATTAATTCTTCTTTCAAAGCAATTAATGGCATTAGATTATTATTATGGTGATCAAGCATAACAATATAATTGAGAAAACGAATTCATACCACAGATTTAAGAGATAAGTGATGAATTACTATGGTAAAAATGTCATACAATGCTTCCCCGGGCTACTCCCGGTCCTAAAGACAAAGGGGATTAGCCCTGCATGTTCATCTCAGAGCAAAACATGGTAGAGAAAAGGGGAAACATGGAGAAAAACGTGATTAAGTAGTGAAACCCCTGAACGGCGAAGATCCAAGCGTTCCTTGGCGTAGAAGGTGCGATCTCCGGCCTTTCTGCGGTGGAAAACGTCTTCTTCGGCCTCCGGAACGGCTGGGGCATGCTTCTGGGCTCCGTTCTTCTCTCCACCCTTCTCGGGACGTGTGCAGTGGCTAATGATGTGATAGATCGCTCTTGGCCACCGTCGTTAGGTATAATCACCGAGTTGGGTTGCAAAAATATCGTAGCCGTCGGATTTAGATCGATCTAAAGCAAACTTGTATCTGACGGTGTCGATACCATCGACACGAGTCGATGGTATCGACCCTACACGGTATCGGCTGGTCTTCTTTTCTTTTCTTTGTCGCGACTGATGCTAACTCGATACCATCAATGAGGGTCGATGGTATCAACTCTCTTAGGCGTCGGTTTTTGTCCTTTTCCGTCGCTAAAGCTCCACTTGTTGATAGTATCGACTTCTGGGTCGATAGTATCGACTATCTTCTTGCCAGCAACCTGATGGTATCTTGATACCATCGACTATCAAGTCGATAGTATCGACTCTGCGATGCTCCTTGCGGCTGGCAACCTGTGGTCTTGACGATGGTATCGACCCTCGTCGATGGTATCGACAACAGCAGATATTCGTTTTTCCTGAAATTTCAACACAGAACCACATAAGCTGAAATAAAACATATTATTGTAATCATTTATGCTCAAAATACCAAAATAAGGGAGATTTAACACTGATAAGGATCATAGACCAAAGTAAATGAATCATGCAATATTAACCACCAAAATGACCAATAAATGCATAAAACATAAGTAAAATATGTCTATAAATGCGACTCAAAATCATCGCATCAAACTCCCCTAAGCTTGAACATTGCTCTCCCTCGAGCAACTAAACCTTAAAATAGAATTGTGAGGGTCAACTAAAGAACAGATCATCACAACAAACATCACCATATGATCCCCACCGGACATTCACATTCCGGCCCTTACTAACCACATAATGATAATTACCCTAAAGGTGACAATAATCATCCATAAAAGATATCTACCTCAAAATCAATGAACACTATCACATAAGGCAGTTAACATAATAGAATTTGTCGGTTCAGACTCAGTGCGTCTTGTGATCTCCTATTCTACGTTGCTCACCCTAACTACCATCTACATGGAAGCAACTTCTCCTGATATTAAAGAGTGAGGAGAAAATCACGGTGGCCTACCAATTCGAGCAACGGGTGGATGGAATGGGTGGCTCATGGAAGAAATGGAAGCATTATACGGTTTCAACATGCACAAAGCAAAAATGACCTAAATGATGCATATGCAAGTGAAAATGCCCTAATGCCTACATTTGGGTGGAATGATGCATGCACTATCATTCTGTCTCAAGATGAGATAGAGTATCTAAAAGAGTTACATCATATACTTACTCATCTTAAATTGCAGGTGAGACTATGCTCCTTTCTCCCTCTCATTTTATTTATTCTTCATTTCTCTCTTTTTTTTTCTTTAAACTTTTTTTTCAAGCCCTTATTTTCACAGCTGACAACAAATTGTTTGTCGGCTCACTTATTGTTACAAAACTTATACACTTAAAGCATTCCGAAGGTATGGAGCAAGTTCATCACCCTTAATGTTTCAGAAGAAATAAGATGCATGATGTCCTCTATGCACAAAAATGTAAATGCATCTACAAAATGATGATTATGCAACTAAATGACACGCACCTAAGGATAATGTGCATGTAAAACTAATTTATAATTTTTTTCTTATTTTATGCAAATTATGTGAAAACAGCTGCAATGCAAGACCTATTTACATGGAATGCAATCAAAGAAATTAAAACCGTAATGTACTTCCAATTCTTAAGGTGGAGTATGGAAACAATGAGGTGAATAGATCGCAAGACTAATTGACTGAACCTTTGTAAATTATTATGTGTCCCTCCTTATTGACCTGTGTGGTAATTAAGAGGTTTTTCTCTCTTATTTCAAATTAAAGTCTCATTATCATTTGGTCAGTTTAGGCTCAAACAACCAATTCCTTTCACTTTTCATGAATCCTAGGCATGTACAGTTGTGATTTTCTATTTTAAAGTTGACAAACCCAATCATTTTCTTAAGTTAAGTGCTCAAAGTGAACAACACAAGCTTGCAAACACTAAAAAAAAATTTAAGTTTTCCCTTAATTCCCATGTACAAGAAAATGAGATGACACATGACTTAAGACATCCACAAGTGCACTAGATAGAGTGTGGATCCTACAACCAAACTAAGAGCTAATAAAAACAAATGACGAAAGACAAAATAATAAAACTAAAAACTGAGAAAACTAAAGCATAGAGTTGTTCCAACTCCCCCCCTAAGCTTGAATTTGACTATGGACTCATAGTCAAAAACAACCTTAAAGGGTGGAATAGAGATACCGATCACTCTTTCGGCGGAGGCGGGTACTGCGGGGCCGTGGGGTCCCAAGATGGATACTGCCCCTGAAAGCTCGGATCATACTGGGGCATGGGTGGAGGTTGTGGATACCCCCCAAAGTAGTTCTGGCTCCAGTAATGATCACAGAAGGGCTGCTACTGCATCTCCATCCTATGCAACCTGTCGTGAATGTGTTGTTGGTTGTCGAGGAGGAGGCGCTCATTTTCAAAGATAGCCCTCTGGTTGTCAAGCAGCCGGTTCGTCGTATCCTGAATACCGGCGTATGTCATTGTATGTTGTTCCTGCGTCTGGTGAATATCCTGTAACATTGCATACATTCCTTACATGGAGTAGACATCCTCGCTTTGCTGTGAGGGCTATTGTGGTTGTGGTGTCGGAGGCTGGTAAGAAGAAGATGCACCCGGATGCATGCGAGGATGCTTCCTAGGTGCCACTCGTGTGCGAAGAGGAGTGAAGGCCTCCTCTTCCTCTTCAGCCTCGTCGCCGCCATTGTCGTTGTCATCGTTGCCACCATCTTCATCCGAGCTCTCGATGGCAATGACAGGCCATCGAAAATGCTGAGCGCCCTCAATGTTGAAGACGAGGTCTGGCAGTGAACACTCCTGATATGCTTGGTTGACATGGCAGTGTGCATACGCTAATCCATCACGCAGCAAGAGGAGGTTGGAGCAATGCAGATGTTGCAGGTTTACCTTGCTCCTGTTGGAGAGAGGAGTAAGCTGGGAGAAATTTAACCCTAGATACTGGGCCAGTGGTGTGATGAGTCCTCCAAAATGAATTGGAGCCTTCCGCGTACTCCTCTTTACCGCCAACACGCGTGTTAAGAAAAACGCTCCCCAATTGCACTCTTGGCGCTTCAACAACTTGTGCAGGAAAAACAAATCTGTCTCTTGAAACTTTCTCAGAGATAGATCACCACGGGTGAACAAAGTGGTGCAAAGCATGCGGTGAAGAACCCGCACGAACGGATGCTCGAAATCCGCCACCGCCGCATTGTGGTAGCTCACTGATTTGCTGGGCGGTGCAGTCACTAGCTCGGCGAAGATAGTGTCATAATCAGTCCTGTTATCTGGCTGCCGATACTGGTCTCTCCCGTGATTCTAGTTGTAGATTTCATTGAACTGTCGGAGGGTGAGATTGTAATCAATGTTGTAGAGCCGGAAAGAAACGCGGCCTTTGATCCATTTGCAATCTGTGGCGATGATGTCATTTGGCACGACGCATATGTCCAGCGACGCCATGAATTCTGCCACCAGCTCCTTGTATTTTGGCCATTCACCGAAGAACGGCTGACCATCGGCATGGAATTCTATCTCATCGGGCCTCCTGCCCGTATGTCTTGCTTGCCCCTTTAGCACGTAGGCCAGAATAGCCTCGAACCGTAGATTACGGATCATGTCGCGGTCGACGTAACGGGTCGGCTCAATCTTTCTTTTCATGATCTCCTCGTAGACCTTCCGAACCTCCGCGGAAGGATGAACGATCTGCAGACGCGGAATAGAAGTAGTTGGTGTAGGAACGAACTCCGGGATCTCTATTGGATTTGCCCGGGAAGAGGATGCGCCGGCACTATGCACCATTGTCGAGCAAGAAGGAGGATTAGAAGATGGAGCTCGGAGAAGGTCGGAGAAGACAAACTCCACTTGATGAAGGCTCGGTGAAGAACACGTGTTGTGGATGCTCGTAGCCGGGCTCCGATTGCTCACAAAGATGCACGGCACAAGTGGAGAAGGATTGCTCTGAAGTTGTGACATCATATGACGACAATCCATCCCTTATATAACTGTGGTCGGCGCTGCTGTATGCCCGTCAATACCATCGACGCGAGTCGATGGTATCGACTCCTTTAGCACAATCCGTCCGCCGCTGGTATCGACGGTCGTCGATGGCTTGATGTGGGGGCCCGGATCAATGATGTGTCATGTCGATACTATCGACGCAAGTCGATAGTATCGACTTCTGGTTAGGGCAACCCCCTCGCGAGGCCCGGCCGCCGCTTCCTGCCTGTAACTTGCTCGATACAATCGACAGGCCTGTCGATGGTATCGACTTCACTGAGACAATTTGCGTATGAATATCTCCGGAGATCTCGATAGTATCGACATGCATGTCGATACTATCGACCTCGACTTTGCGATCAACCTGTTGATGTGTCGATACCATTGACGAGGCCGTCGATAGTATCGACACATAGTGAATTTTGCAGCCGCCAACCTGTACCCATCTCGATACCATCGACATAAGGGTCGATGGTATCGACTTTGCCTAAGTCCTATACATTGCAGAAATGATCATGGTACCTTTTTTACACTAAAAACAAGGTCATATCAAACCAAAGTACAAAATGTGAAAGAACTAACTACACTACCGATGGTTGGGTTGCCTCCCAACAAGCGCCCTTATTTAACATCTTAGGCTAGACAACATGAAGCTCCTCATGCATCCAGAAGCACAATGAGTTTGACCTCATTCACTTTCCTTGTGTAATCTTCACCGAAGTACAATTTCAATCGCTGTCCATTGACCAGGAATGTTGTCTCGCCATCACGCACCATGATTGCGCCATGTGGCCTGACCTCCTCTACGGTGAACGATCCACTCCATCGGAATTTCAATTTCCTGGGATGCAGTTTCAGACTGGAGTTGAACAAGAGTACATGATCTCCTTTCTTGAAGACGCACATTTGAATATGGCGATCATGCAACAACTTTGTTCTCTCCTTGTAGATCTGCGAGCTTTCATATGCATTCATCCTCAGCTCATCTAGTTCATTAAGCTCAAGCAACCTTTTCTTTCCTGCTTCATCATAGTTCAAATTTAGCTTCCTCAACGCCCAATGCGCTTTATGCTCTAATTCCACCGGCAAGTGGCAGGCCCGACCATAAGCCAACCTAAAAGGCGTAGTGCCTATAGGTGTCTTAAACACCGTCCTGTATGCCCACAAAGCATCCGGTAACAGGGTACTCCAATTCTTTCTCGTGGAAGCTACAATACGCTCCAAGATCTTCTTAATCTCCCGATTGGAGACCTCCACTTGCCCTTGAGTTTGCGGGTGGTACGGGGTGCCAACGTTGTGCTTTACCCCATACTTTCTCAACAGTGCCACGAACTTTTGATTCCGGAAGTGCGTACCTCCATCACTAATGATCATTCTTGGTACACCAAACCTGCAGAAAATATATTCTTTGACAAACTTGCACACTACAGCGGCATCATTAGTCCTTGTGGGTATTGCCTCTACCCACTTCGACACATAATCAACAACTAAAAGAATGTACAAGTTAGAATTTGAGGACACAAAGGGTCCCATAAAATCAATACCCCACAAGTCAAACACCTCAACCTCTTGAAATACATTGAGAGGCATCTCTTGTCTTTTTGAAATGTTACCTGCCCTTTGGCAGGAATCACATTGCCGCACAAAATCATAAGCATACCTGAATAAAGTAGGCAAGTACAGACCACTTTGAAGTACTTTGGCGGCAATCCGAGAACTTGCATGGTGGCCACCCGTCGGTAGTGTATGGGAATGATGAAGAACACTTTTGTATTCCACCTCCGCTACACACCTGTGTAAGACACCATCCCTGTACTGCTTCAATAGAATAGGGTCATCCCAGAAATAATAACGCAAAGAATGAAAAAATTTCTTCTTCTCTTGGTATGTCCAATCATCCGAGATAATTTTGCAGGCAAGATAGTTAACAATGTAAGAAAACCAAGGGTCTTTCGATTTCACTTTTAAAAGTTGTTCATCTGGAAATGTCTCGGTAATGGGTATGTGCACATCCTTTTCATCTACCCTTTCCAACCTAGACAAATGGTCTGCGACTACATTTTCAATGCCCACCTTATCTTTGATTTCAATATCAAATTCTTGTAAGAGTAAGATCCACCTAATCAATCTAGGTTAGGCATCCTTCTTCTCCATCAAATACTTAATGGCGGCGTGGTCCGTCCATACCACGATTTTTGATCCAACAAGGTATTGCCGAAATTTTTCGAAAGCAAAAACAACGGCGAGATGTTCTTTTTTAGTTGTTGTGTAATTCAATTGTGCGTCATTTAAGGTTTTGGATGCATAGAAAATCACAACGGGTTTATTGTCCACACATTGTCCCAAAATAGCGCCAACTGCAAAATCGGACGCGTCACACATTAATTCAAACGGCTTAGTCCAGTCCGGTGTTTGCAAAACCGGTGCGGAAATTAGTTTTTCTTTAAGCACATTGAACGCATGTACACACTTGTCATTAAAATAAAAAACAACATCCTTTTCCAACAACTCAGATAATGGTTTGGCGATTTTAGAGAAATCTTTTATAAAGTGGCGATAAAAATCGGCATGACCTAGAAAACTTCGTACCCCTTTAACCGAATTCGGTGGGGGCAATTTGGAAATAACTTCGATCTTTACCGGGTCTACTTCCAACCCTTTGCTAGACACTTTATGTCCAAGCACAATTCCTTCGCTTACTATCATGTGGCATTTCTCCCAATTGAGGACCAAATGTGTGTCCCCACAACGTTATAAAACCTTGTCCAAATTGTATAAGCACTCGTCAAAGGGCGCACCATAGACGGAGAAATCATCCATAAAAACCTCCAAACAACGTTCTACCATATTGGAAAAAATGGCTAGCATGCAACGCTGAAAGGTCGCCGGTGCGTTACACAATCCAAAAGGCATGCGGCGGTAAGCAAATGTTATGTAAGGACAAGTGAAGGTGGACTTCTCTTGGTCCTTAGGATCAATTGAAATCTGATTGTACCCCGAATAACCATCAAGAAAACAAAAATGCGATCGTCCTGCTAAATGCTCTAAAATCTTATCAATGAATGGGAGAGGGAAATGATCCTTAAGCGTAGTAGCATTCAATCGAAGGTAATCTATACAAACACGCCACCCGGTTACCAAGCGGGTCGTGATAGGTTCATTTAACAGATTATGTGTAACAGTAATTCCCCTCTTTTTAGGGACTACCTGTGTAGGACTCACCCACGTCGAGTCGGATATAGCATAGATGATACCTGCAGAAAGGAGCTTGATCACCTCCTTCTTGACGACCTCCATCATGCTAGGATTTAGTCGACGTTGTGGCTGAATCACCAGCTTGGCTCCCTCCTCGAGCCAAATCTTGTGCTGGCATAATGTAGGGGAGATCCCCTTGATGTCTGCGACTAACCACCCGAATGCACCTCGGTGGTTCTTCAACACAATCAGCAGCTGGTCTTCCTCCTCGTCACTCAGATATGCCGAAATAATCACGTGCAACTTCTCTTCCACAACTAGAAATGGGTACTTTAAGTGCGGTGGCAATGGCTTCAATTCCAAATCTGGCGGGCTAATTAAGGATGACTGAAGCGATGGTGGGAGTTTGCCAAGGTATTCACAGTGCCTACCATAAAAGCATGGAAGCACCCGAAGCATCTTGGCACACTCCTGTAGTGACTTGCTTCTCATCCAATCATGTGTTACATTGACCAAGTAGGCTTCAAGTGGTAATTCTGGATATGCATTGAAAACTGAACTCGCTATGGCCTCATCTTCAATAGAGTGGGGAATGTCCTCCTCTTCATCATTAGGAAAACCCACAGCTTTGCTAAGGGACACAACCTTGGTTTTCTCCATGATGTCAACATCCAATGTCCCTTTTTCCACTTTAGTCATAACATGAGCCATATCTAAAAATGGCTTTCCTAGACAAAGTGAGATATTGTGATCAAAATGCTTCGCCATGCGGCATTGTTCCTTAGCTTTAGATGACGTGGTGCTGGAAGGCATGACCATCTCGAACCGATCATCGCCGATACCCAAGGTCAAACGACCTCTCCCCATCTCAAGTATCATGTCAGCTGTAGCTTGGAAGGGTCGTCCAAGTAGTAACTCATTGCCTTGTTCATCTTGCATCTCCATTACAACAAAGTCTACTGGAAATACAAACTGATCTACTTTCACCAACACATCTTCACAAATACCGTAAGGCTTCACCACTGAATTGTCTGCCAGCTGAATTGTCATATTGCTCGGCCTTGATTCTTTTAATCCCAATTTCTTGAATGTAGAGAGAGGCATCAAGTTTATGCTTGCCCCGGAATCACACAATGCTTCTCTGAATTTCACCTTACCAATGTAACATGAAATGTTGAAGCATCCTGGATCCTGCCTCTTAGGTGGCAATGTGCCCATGATAAAGGCACTCACCTGCTCCTTGAGAACTACAACCTCCGTGTCAGGGATTTTCCTCTTCTTAGTAATGATGTCTTTCAAAAACTTGCTGTAAGAAGGGATTTTCTCTATTGCCTCTAATAATGCGATGTTGACAAAGAGCTTTCTGAAACTGTCCAAAAACTTCTTGAACTGGGCGTCCACCTTCTTTGCTTTCACACTATTTGGATATGGGACCGGGACAGCCTGTGCCGTTTAATGCGGTGGCACATATGGTGTCCTTTTCTGTGTCTCCTCCTCAACAACCATGGGATCTGCAATGACATCCTATGCTATTTCCTCAACTGGCTCCACGACTGAAATTGGCACCTCCTCAGTGGCCTCACCTTCGGTTTCTGACTGGGGTTTTCTTGGTTCATCGGTCCTGGGGTTTAAAAGCTTCTTGCCACTCCTTAGTAAGATTGCCTTCGCCTGTTGGTTTCCTCTTGGAATGTTTGTGTTACCCGGAAAACCTTGCTGCACTGGCTTCTTCAGATTGGCTATTTTAGCTGCCATTAGCGCCATCGACGTCTCTATTGTCCTCATCTGAGCCCCATGGCTCTGCAATGTCTATCCAAACTAATTCATAAATTCCCCCTGTTGCTTGATCTGTTGGCCAAAAGTGTTCATCAATTCTTGGTTCTGCTTTATCACTTGGTTGAGCAACTCCGTGCTCTTATCCTCTGCCACTGGCTGGGGTTTTGCATCGGGGTCCTGCAAAAAGTTGTTCGGATCTTTCCAAGAAAATTTCTTGTCCTTCATCCATGAGTAATCGTTATTTCTGTAACCCTACTGCTGGCGCATGAATTTGTCTTGGGCTTGATCCTCAGATTCAGTACCTTCTTTTGCAAGCAGTTTCTTTGCTAGAAGGTCCATCTTCTCATTTAGCTCTTTGATGGCCTTCGACTCCCCCACAGCTCGAACGTGCTCTATGGCATCTCTATCGCCCCAGGATTGTTTCTTGGCCATGTTTTTTAGCATTTCCTAACACCTCGTATCTGTGTTGTTCAAAAGGAATCCTGAGCCTGCGGAATCTAGGTTACTTCTATCATACTCGGAAAGAGCAAAATAGAATATTTTGACCTGTGTCTCCTTATCAAGCTCGTGATGCGGGCACCTCCTAAGCATGATCTGAAACATTTCCCAGGTCTCAGAGTAGGTCTCTCCTGCCTTCTGGGTGAAATTGTGGATTTTTCTGATCATGTCATTAGTCTTCTTGAGCAGAAAGAACCTTTCAAAGAATACCTCCACCATGTGGTTCCATGATTCCACATATTCATCATCAAGATTTTGCAACCATTCTCATGCATTTACTGCCAGAGAACTCAGAAACAACTTTAAGTAAAGTGTCTCTTGTGGAAATCTGTCAATTTTAATCATGTCACAATTCTCCACAAATTGGCTTATATGAGTGACTGGGTCTTCGTTCTTTAGCCCATGGAATGCATTTGACTTGAACAAGTTGATTAATGCAGGATCGATCTTGTAAGTCAGAATGTTGATCGCCTGCTTCTTTATTGGTCCCTTAGAAGCGGATGAGGAAGAATCTTTGATCTTCTCCCATATCATCTGTTCCTCTGTCATTTCTTCTTGTTCGGATTCAGAATCTATTTCTTCCAAGTGGTCTTGATTGTAATCCTCCTCGTCGTCAGGTCCCAGAAGTGGAACCTCTGGTGCCTATTTGATGCGATGATTTTGAGTTGCATTTATAGACCTGTTTTATATGTGGTTTGTGCTCTTATTAGTAATTTTTATGGATAATATTGCATAATTCACTCATTTCGGTCTTTGCCATCATTTTATGTCAAATCCCCTCAGTTTTATCATTTCGAGCATTATTTATCATATTATCATAATTTGTGTGGATTTATTTGGTCTTGTTTTGAAATTTCAGGAAAAACAAGTATCTGCTTCTGTCGATACCATCGACGGAAGTCGATACCATCGACCAAGCCACAGGTTGCCAGCCGAGAGGAGCAGCACAGAGTCGATACCATCGACACACAAGTCGATGGCATCGAGATATGACACACAAGTCGATGGCATCGAGATACCTTCAGGTTGCTGGCAAGGAAGCTGTCGATACCATCGACGGAAGTCGATGCCATCGACACATTGAGGCTACAGCGTTGCTAAAAGACAAAACCGACGCTACAGAGAGTCGATACCATCGACACCCAAGTCGATGGTATCGAGATGACCACAGACACTCAGACGAAAAGAAAAGAAGGCTGCCGCTAATACGCTGGGTCGATACCATCGACCCGCGTCGATGGTATCGACGCCGGCAGATATGCGTTGGATTCGTTTTGATCTCAATCAGACGGCTGGAGTTATTTGACGACCTAATTAGGGACTTATACCTAATGACGGCTGCCCAGACGAGATCATCATCTAATTTGTCATTGCACAAGTGCCGAGGAGCGAGAGAAAGGAGAACGGAGGCCAGAAGCTCATCCCTGTCGTTCCGGACGCTGCCGAAGACGAATTTCACCACCGAGAGGCGGGAAAGCTCGTGTTCTACGCAAAGGATCCACCGGTTCTCCTCCGTTCAGGGGTTTTCCCATTTGATTCACGTTTTTCATATGATTTCCCCTATTTCTACCATGTATTTGTGCGAGATGAACATGCGGGGCTAATCCCCTCTATCTTTAGGACCGGGAGTAGCCCGGGAATGCATTGTATGACAGTTTTATATTAATAATTCATATTTTCTCTCTTAAATCCGTGGTATAGTTTCGTTTTCTCCATATATTGTTATGCTTGATCACCATAATAATAACTTAATGCCCTTAATCACTTCGACAGAAGGATTAACAGTTGAAAAGAGACGAAACCTACATTAATCGATAAATCCCTTGACAAAGGAGGTGTAAAATTAATGGTGGAAACTGAGAGATCGGTTGTAATGCGCTTAGTTTAGGGGAATGATTACTACGATGGTGGAATCAACCTAAACCTAAGTAGTGAATTACACCACGACAGTGGGTAATTCTGTTTTCAGGCCACTACCCGGATAGAGAGAGAAGAGTGAGGAATTATATAAAACCTAATACAATGTTGACCCGCGGTGAAACCGCAATCCTAAAGATACCCTTTTGAATTGATTAAATTAACCTTTCATCGATTGTTTTCTTTGTTTTGTTTTATCTTCTTTTAATTTCGACAACAAACCCTATTTTGTTATCCGGCCTAGCTGATTGCAATTAGTTAGTAGGAGTCTCCAATAATTCACGTATCCCTGTGTTCGACTCGGGCCTCACAAAGGCCTATATTACTCGACGCGTACACTTGCATTTTTAGCGCGTAGTAAAATACACGTCAAGGTTTTGGCGCCGTTGCCAGGGATACGGCGAATTGTTGGCACTTTGAGTGCTAAGAGCGACCACTCTAGGCCACATTTTTTTTTATTATTTTGAAACAACTTCAATTATTTCTAAATTTCTCTATAAACGTCTATACTCGTCTAAGCATAGTACTGAACCCCAATTTTCTCATTTCAGGTACTTTGTATGGTGCATACACGTAGTACAGACTACGACAATTGCACACCCGAGGTTCCGTTTCCGGGACCTGGAGACGAGGAGCATTCTGAGCACGAGTACCAAGAAGAGATAGACTCTGAATCTGAAGCAAAAGACATGGCCGAGCCACAGACTATATGGGAGAAGATCAAAGCTTCTTCCTCATCAGCTTCAAAGGGGCCTATAAAAAAGCAGGCGATCAACATACCGACATACAAGATCGATCCAGCGTTGATTAACTTGGTAAAATCAAATGCATTTCATGGGTTGAAGAACGAGGATCCTGTTGCACATATCAGCCAGTTCGTCGAAAACTGTGACATGGTGAAGATAGACAGGTTTCCACAAGATGCTTTGTACCTCAAGATGTTCCCGAGTTCCTTGGCAGGAGTAGCAAGAGAGTGGCTACATAACCTCGATGACGAATTTGTGGAGTCTTGGGATCATATGGTGGAGGTTTTCTTCGAGAGGTTTTTCCCTCCTGAGAAGACCAACGACATGATTAGGAAGATTCACAATTTCACCCAACAGGCGGGTGAAATATATTCTGAGACCTGGGAGCGATTTCCGGTTATGTTGAGGAGATGTCCGCATCATGGTTTGGACAAAGAGACACAAGTGAAAATCTTTTATTTTGCTCTCTCCGAGCACGATAGAAGTAATCTTGATTCAGCTGGATTCGGATTCTTTCTGAATAATACAGATACCCGATGTTGGGAGATATTAAAGAACATGGCTAGGAAACAGTCATGGGGTGACAGAGGTGCCGTGGAATAGGTCAAGGCTGCTGGCGAATCTAGAATAGTTAGGGAGCTGAATGATAAGTTAGATCTTCTAGCCAAGAAGCTGCTAACTAAGGATGATGCATCTGAAGATGAGGAGGCCCAAGTGAAATTCATGCAACAACAGGGTTATAGAAACAATGACTATGCATGGAGGAAGGATAAAAAGTTCTCATGGAAGGATCCGAATAATTTTCTGCAGGATCTGGATGCCAAGCCACAGCAGAAAGCCGAGGATAAGAACACTGAATTACTAAGTCAAATGGTACAGCAAAACCAAGAGATGATGGCCATGTTTGGTAAGCAATTGCAATCCCAAGGTGATATTCTAACCAAATTTGGGCAGACGCTGCAAAGCCATGGAGCACAAATGCGGGCATTAGAGACCACCGTGGCACAAATTTCGAGTGAAGTGGCGGCCATCAAGCACGCCAATCAACAGAAACCAGCCGAGAATGCAAATGTGGCCCAAGCACACCATCAGGTCAAGTATATGTCTGTGGTAAATAGTGAGGAGGAACCTCAGGTGCAAGAAGCTGTAGAAGAAAGAAGAATGACATTTAATACACATGCGACACCGGCGATACCGTATCCACGCACTTACTACGGATTGCCGGGCGGAAACCCTTTCTTCAGGAAATCACAGAGAGTTGTGAGTATGGTGTCTCCATCTAGGCAAGAGGAACAAGTGCAGGTTGTTTGTGCACATGCGGAGACATCTAAGGCGAGAGAGGAACCACAACAAGCTGCTACTATTGAGAATGTCTCGCCAAAGCCCACGTCATAGGGAGTGCTTGAAGCAAGCTTAGGGGAGGTACTCCCAAAAAGCTCATATGTGCCACCTCACAGGCGTGTTGATGCAGCAGATGTTTCAAATTTGGTCAATCCTAAGTCAAAGAAAGAGCATCGTCATTTTAAGAAATTCCTGGAGATATTCCGAAAACTCCACATCAATATTCCATTAGTGGAGATGATCGAGAAAGTACCCGCCTATGGGAGGTTCATCAAGGAAATCATCAATAAGAAGAGGCGGATAAAAGACGATGATATTTGTCGGATGAATGAGACGGTGAGCTCTATGATACACGGGAGTTCGCCAAAGAAGAAAAAAGACCCAGGAGGTTTTTACATTCCATGCTCAATAGGTGGTCGACACTTTTCTAAAGCGCAATGTGATTCCGGCGCTAGCATAAATCTCATGCCTTTGGCGACATTTCAAAAGCTGGGGTTAAAAGAGATAAAGAAGTTGGCCGCAACAATTGAGTTGGCGGATGGGTCTACCGTGAGACCTTATGGAGTATGTGAAGATGTTCTCGTCAAAGTGGATAGATTCATATTCCCGGTGGATTTTGTTGTTATTGATATGCCACCGCTCCAAAGCTGTGAAATTCTTCTAGGAAGACCGTTTCAAGCAACAGCAGACGTCGTGACTGCCTTAGGGAGAGGTACTTTGTCCTTAGGAATTGGAGGAGATTGAGTTGAATTCAAATTACCGCATGATCCTCTAAGCGCAGTCTCCAATGTGAAAAGATGATGAGCTTCATACCGTCTAGCCTAAGCCGTTAAATAAGGGCGCTTGTTGGGAGGCAACCCAACCATCGGTACATTAGGATAGTTTAATTATAGTCATAGATTGCTTTCATTTCGTTCAAATTCTAGTGTAAAGAAGATACCTTGATCTGTTTGTTCAATGTGCAGGCACAGGCAGGGTCGATACCATCGACACACTGGTCGATGGTATCGAAATAGGTTCAGGTTGATAGCTGCAAAAATCGCTCGGAGTCGATACTATCGACGGTCCCATCGATGGTATCGACATACCTACAGGCAGGTTGCGCAATAATTGTCGATGGTATCGACATACCAGTCGATACCATCGAGATCTCTGGAGAAGTTCAGAACGATTTGTCTCAGTCAACTCGATACCATCGACGGCCTCGTCGATGGTATCGACATGGTCACAGGTTAAAGTGAAAAAGTGGCGGTGTCGCAATGAAGTCAAGTCGATACCATCGACACCCGTCGATGGTATCGACATCCACGTCACCGATCCGCACAAAGACATCGACGGCGATCGCGAGTCCACGTCAGCGATCCGGGTGCTGCGTCGATACTATCGACTTGCGTCGATGGTATTGACAGGTCAGCAATCCTGGTTTCCCGATCCAGCAAACGTCAGCCGTCGATACTCGCAAGGGAGGCGGATAGCAGCGAGACGTGTCGATACCATCGACACGCGTCGATGGTATCGACGGGTCAACAGTAGCGCCGGCCAAGTCTATATGAGGAGAGTCATTACGTCATTTGACGTCACACCTTCAGAGTGAACTTCCTCCTTTGCGCTGAGCACTCCCCCGAGCCTTCCAAGATCGAAGAGCAGCAACATCGAGCAAGGATCTTCACCGAGTGGAGAATCACTTCTCCATCTTCCCCGAGCTCTCTTCTTCTAATCCCATCTTTCTTGCAACAATGGTACACGTCGCCGGATCATCGTCCTCACGCGCGAATCCCATGGAGATCGTGGAGTTAGTTCCACCCCCTACTGCTTCCGTCTCACGTCCGCGCCTGGTTCACCCTTCCGCGGAGGTGAAGAAGGTCTATGAGGATATCATGAAGCAGAAGATCGAGCCGACCCGGTATGTGGACCGGGGTATGATCCAGGAGCTTGGATTCGAGGCCAACTTGGCCTATGTGCTGGCAGGACAAGCACGTCACATCGGCCGATGGGCTGATGAGCTGGAGTACCATGCAGATGGGCAGTCGTTCTTCGGCGAATGGCCCACCTACAAGGAATTGGTGGCGGAGTTTATGGCGTCACTCGACGTCTGCGTCGTGCCCAACGATGTGGTTGCTTCCGATCATGAGTGGATCAAGGGCAGGGTGTCTTTCCGGCTGTTCAACATCAACTACAACATCACGTTGAACCAGTTCAATGCAATCTTCAACTGGAACCACGGTCGCAACGATCACCGGCGCCCAGATTCCCGCACCGACTATGACAAGATCTTCGCCGAGCTAGTCACAGTGCCGACGGGAAAGACAGTGAGCTACCACAATGCTGCAGTAGATGACTTCGAGCATCCCTTCGTCCGGGTCCTACACCGGATGTTGAGCTTGACGTTCTTTGCTCGGAGTGATCTAGCATTGAGCAAGTTTCAGGAGAGCGACCTCTTCTTCCTCTACATGCTCCTGAAGCGACAAGAATGCAACTGGGGTGCGTTCTTTCTGCAGCGCGTCCTGGCGGTGAAGAGGAGTACAAGGAAGGCTCTGATCCATTTTGGTGGGCTCATCACCAAATTGGCGTTGTACTTGGGGCTGAATTTCCAGTCCATGACTCCAATTTCCACGAGGAGTAAGGTGAACGTGCAACATCTGCACCGTTCAAACCTTATCCTTCTACGGGATGGGTTTGCGTACGCACACTGCCACGTCAACCATGCTTATCAGGAGTGTGCACTGCCAGACGTCGTCTTCAACATCGAGGGCGCACAGCACTTCCGGTGGCCGATCATAGCTGTCAAGTCCGATGAAGAAGAAGGCGGCAACGACGGACAAGAAGGCGAGGCTGAGGAGGAAGAGGAGGCATACACACCTCTTCGTGCACGGGTAGCACCCCGGAAGCATCCTCGGATGCATCCAGGTGCGTCTTCATCATCACAGCCTCCGCCGCCATCACCACAGCCCTCGCAGCCGAGCGAGGATGCCTACTCCATGCAAGGCATGTACACGATGTTGGAGGACATCCATCAGACACAACAGCAGCATCTAGAGATGTATACCGGTATTCAGGATACTACGAACCGGTTACTTGACAACCAAAGGGCGATGTTCGAGAATGAACATCTCCTCCTCGACAACCAACAGTAGATACACAATCGGTTGCAAAGGATGGAGATGCAACAGGAGCCCTTCTACGACCACTACTAGAGTCAGAGCTACTTTGGAGGCTATCCACAGCCTCCGGCGAGGACCCATTATGATCTGAGCTTCCAGGGGGAGTATCCTTCTTGGGATCCTACGGCCCCACAGTACCCACCTCCGCCTCCACAAGAGTGATCTGGTATCTCTGTTCCAATCTTTAGGTTTGTTTTTGACTATGAGGCCATAGTCGAATTCAAGCTTAGGGGGGTAGTTGGAACAGCTCTATCTTTTCTTTTATTGTTTTTAGTTTTTAGCAGTGTTATTTATTTCTTGCATTTTTTTAGTTTTTGTAGGATCCACGTGCTATCTAGTGTAACTGTGGATGTCGTAAAAGTTTGTCATCTTGTTGTTTGTTCATGGGAAATTTAAGGGAAATTTACAAATTTTTGTGTCTTTGGATAGCTTGCTTTGGTTGACCTTGGGGAACACATCCTACGAAAATGATTGATTATGTCAACTTTAAAACAACATTTCACACCTGTACTCCTATGGATTCATGCAAAGTGGACAGTAATGGTTGTTTGAGCCTAACCTAACCAAATGGTAATGAGACCTTAATTGGATGTAAGAGAGAACCTTCTAAACCACTACACATTTCAGTAAGGAGGGACACATAATATCTTTCTAAGGTTCAGTCATCTAATCTTGTGATCATTCCACTTCATTTTTCCATAATCCACCTAAGAATTGGAAGTAAAGTGCAGTTTTAATTCCTTCTTGTGTGCATAGCATTTAGATAGGACTTGCATTGATATTTTCCATACGTTTGCATAAAAAGAGAAAAAAATATAGGGATTCATGCACATTACCTTTAGGTTCATGCCATGTAGTTGCACTCATGATTTTCATGCATAAAGTACACCATGTATCTCAATTTTTCATCAAAGGTGAATTAAACTGTTCCATACCTTCTAAATATTGCAAAGATTTCCAAGCATGAAGAAAATAGCTCAATAAACTTGTCCTTAAGAAATTATGGATATGTGGGCTAAAGAAATTTTTTTTTTCTGAAAATCTAAAATAGAAAAAAAAAGAAAAGAAAAAAAAGAGAATTTAGAAGAAAGTGGAAAGAGGGAGAAAGGAACATGATATCACTCGCATAACAGGAAATTGAGTACATGATGTAATTCAACTAGATTTCCATCTCATTTTGGGGTGGAAGGTTAGTGCATGCATCATTTCACCCAATTTTAGGCATTAGGGCATTTTTAATGTGCATTGGCATCATTTAGGACATTTTTCTTTTATGCATGTTGAAATTGTACAATACTTCCAAGTTCTTCCATGAACCACCCATTCCATCCACCCATTGCTCGGATTGGTAGGCCACCGTGAAATTTCTCCTCACTAATGATTATCAGGAGAACTGCTTCCATGTAGATGGTAGTTAGGGTGAGCAACGTAGTGTAGGCGATCACAAGATGCACTAATGTTGAATCGGCGAATTTTATTATGTTAACTGCCTCATGTGATAGTGTTCATCGGTTTGAAGGATATTTTCTCTTATTGATGATTATTGTCGCCTTTAGGGTAATTACTGTTCTGTGGTTAGAGAAGGCCGGTTTGAGAATGTTCAGTGGGAGTCACATGGGATGTTGGGTTGATGTGTTGATTTTTAGTTGACATTTGCAATTCTATTCTAAGGATTAGTTGCTCGAGGGCAAGCAACGTTCAAGCTTAGGGAAGTTTGATGCGATGATTTTGAGTTGCATTTATAGACCTGTTTTATATGTGGTTTGTGCTCTTATTAGTCATTTTTATGGATAATATTGCATAATTCACTCATTTCGGTCTTTGCCATCATTTTATGTCAAATCCCCTCAGTTTTATCATTTCGAGCATTATTTATCATATTATCATAATTTGTGTGGATTTATTTGGTCTTGTTTTAGAATTTCAGGAAAAACAAGTATCTGCTTCTATCGATACCATCGACGGAAGTCGATACCATCGACCAAGCCACAGGTTGCCAGTCAAGAGGAGCAGCACAGAGTCGATACCATCGACACACAAGTCGATGGCATCGAGATACCTTCAGGTTGCTGGCGAGGAAGCTGTCGATACCATTGATGGAAGTCGATGCCATCGACACATTGAGGCTACAGCGTCGCTAAAAGACAAAACCGACGCTACAGAGAGTCGATACCATCGAAACCCAAGTCGATGGTATCGAGATGACCACAAGCACTCAGACGAAAAGAAAAGAAGGCTGCCGCTAATACGCTGGGTCGATACCATCGACCCGCGTCGATGGTATCGACACCGACAGATATGCGTTGGATTCGTTTTGATCTCAATCGGACGGCTGGAGTTATTTGACGACCTAATTAGGGACTTATACCTAATGACGGCCGCCCAGACGAGATCATCATCTAATTTGTCATTGCACAAGTGCCGAGGAGCGAGAGAAAGGAGAACAGAGGCCAGAAGCTCATCCTTGTCGTTCCGGACGCTGCCGAAGACGAATTTCACCACCGAGAGGCGGGAAAGCTCGTGTTCTACGCAAAGGATCCACCGGTTCTCCTCCGTTCAGGGGTTTTCCCATTTGATTCATGTTTTTCATATGATTTCCCCTATTTCTACCATGTATTTGTGCGAGATGAACATGCGGGGCTAATCCCCTCCATCTTTAGGACTGGGAGTAGCCCGGGAATGCATTGTATGACAGTTTTATATTAATAATTCATATTTTCTCTCTTAAATCCGTGGTATAGTTTCGTTTTCTCCATATATTGTTATGCTTGATCACCATAATAATAACTTAATGCCCTTAATCACTTCGACAGAAGGATTAACGGTTGAAAAGAGACGAAACCTACATTAATCGATAAATCCCTTGACAAAGGAGGTGTAAAATTAATGGTGGAAACTGAGAGATCGGTTGTAATGCGCTTAGTTTAGGGGAATGATTACTACGACGGTGGAATCAACCTAAACCTAAGTAGTGAATTACACCACGACAGTGGGTAATTCTGTTTTCAGGCCACTACCCGGATAGAGAGAGAAGAGTGAGGAATTATATAAAACCTAATACAATGTTGACCCGCGGTGAAACTGCAATCCTAAAGATACCCTTTTGAATTGATTAAATTAACCTTTAATCGATTGTTTTCTTTGTTTTGTTTTATCTTCTTTTAATTTTGACAACAAACCCTATTTTGTTATCCAGCCTAGCTGATTGCAATTAGTTAGTAGGAGTCTCCAATAATTCATGTATCCCTGTGTTCGACTCGGGCCTCACAAAGGCCTATATTACTGGATGCGTACACTTGCGTTTTTAGCGCGTAGTAAAATACACGTCACTGTTGCGTGTAGTCGGTGCTATGCGTCTGCACCATGCACAGTACCTGCAAAATGAAAATTTCAGTTCAGTACCGTGCCAGACAATTACAAAAATTGGAAAGATAGACTACGAATTTTAGAAATGATTTCAAAATAATAAAAATAAAAAGTGGCCTAGAATGGCCACTTGCAGCACTCGTAGTGCCGACAATTACTGTGTCCCCGGCAACGACACCAAAAACTTGACACGCTTTTACCATGCATCGAACGCAAGTGTACGCGTCAATGTAGTATAGGCCCTTGTGAGGCCCGAGTCAAACTCAGGGACACTGAACTATCAATAGACTACTACTAACTATTTACGATCAGCTAGACCTATTAAAAGAGTTTGAAGGTTATTGTAAAAAATAAAAGAAAGTAAAATAAAACAAAGCAATCGATTAAAGGTTTAATTTAATCAATTCAGGTGAAGATCTTTAGGATTGCGGTTTCACCGTGGGTTTTCATTGTATGAATTTCCATATAATAATTCAGGTTCATTTCTCAATCCGGGTAGTGGCCTGTAGTCAGAATTGTCCACTGTCGTGGTACAATTCACTACCTATGTCTAAGTCGGTTCCACCGTCGTAGTAACCTATACCCTAAACTAGGTGCATTAGAATCGACCTCTGGGTATCCACCATTAACCTTACACCGCCTTGTTCAAGGGATTTGTTAATTAATGTGAATTTTGTCTCTTTTCAACCATTAATTCTTCTTTCAAAGCAATTAAGGGCATTAGATTATTATTATGGTGATCAAGCATAACAATATAATTGAGAAAACAAATTCATACCACGGATTTAAGAGATAAGTGATAAATTACTATGGTAAAAACATCATACAATGCTTCCCCGGGCTACTCCCTATCCTAAAGACAAAGGGGATTAGCCCTGCATGTTCATCTCAGAGCAAAACATGGTAGAGAAAAGGGGAAACATGGAGAAAAACGTGATTAAGTAGTGAAACCCCTGAACGGCAAAGATCCAAGCGTTCCTTGGCATAGAATGCGCGATCTCCGGCCTTTCGGTAGTGGAAAACGTCTTCTTCGGCCTCCAGAATGGCTGGGGCGTGCTTCTGGGCTCCGTTCTTCTCTCCACCCTTCTCGGGACGTGTGCAGTGGCTAATGACGTGATAGATTGCTCTTGGCTGCCGTCATTAGGTATAATCACCGAGTTGGGTTGCAAAATATCGTAGCCATCGGATTTAGATCGATCTAAAGCAAACTTGTATCTGACGGTGTCGATACCATCGACGCGAGTCGATGGTATCGACCATGCATGGTATCGGCTGGTCTTCTTTTCTTTTCTTTATCGTGACTAATGCTAACTCGATACCATCGACGAGGGTCGATGGTATCGACTCTCTTAGGCGTCGGTTTTTGTTTTTTTCCGTCACTGAAGCTCCACTTGTCGATAGTATCGACTTTTAGGTCGATAGTATTGACTATCTTCTTGCCAGCAACCTGATGGTATCTCGATACCATCGACTATCAAGTCGATAGTATCGACTCTGCGATGCTCCTTGCAGCTGGCAACCTGTGGTCTTGTCGATGGTATCGACCCTCGTCGATGGTATTGACAGCAGTAGATATTTGTTTTTCCTAAAATTTCAACACAAAACCACATAAGCCGAAATAAAACATATTATTGTAATCATTTATGCTCAAAATACCAAAATAAGGGAGATTTAACACTGATAAGGATCATAGACCAAGGTAAATGAATCATGCAATATTAACCACCAAAATGACCAATAAATGCATAAAACACAAGTAAAATATGTCTATAAATGCGACTCAAAATCATCGCATTAGTACCATTAGGTTTTCTTTGAATATTTTTCATGTCATCGTCGTTTCTTTGAATTCGAGCATCTTTTAACTTACTAAAAATGTACAGCCTGGGTTTATACCCAAACTGTGTCATTACTGGTCATGTGCTACCAAGTTCAACATTTAATCGAGCAATTTAAGTTTTGATCAATCATGTATTTACACTAATCCAAATCACACATATCAATTAACTAATTAGCATCGTGCAAACGTTAATAAATAAAATGTGCAATTAGAAATTGAGAGGTGTCGGCACTACTTGGCACCTGGGTAAACACTGACATCTACGAATGATATTGATTTCAACCAAAATGTTCGATTATTAGAGTTATACTTGTGTTAGAGAGTGAAATTCTAATCACAACGGGTAAGATGACCGCAATTCAATTGGAATGCATCCATAGTCCTATTTCTGGGCGTCAGTGGGGTCGTCTTCTACCTTGGGTGCCCTGGGTCAGACCTACTGCTGCAAGCAAGCATCTCTACACTTGTACAGGTTGAAGAGGGCTTGGCTAAACATCACTGCTCGTGGCTAGTTGACTACGAATTCATGATCTGGACCCATGGTCGAGCCCATTCGCGGCGTTTGGTGGTTCTTTGTTGTGCCCTAGCAGCCCTTAGTTGCTGCTTCACGTAGCTACTACTGCTGCAAGGTAGGGTGCCACCCCTAGCTGATTGGGGCATCCATGGAGCGAGGAAGAGGATAGAGGGGACAAACGATGCGGATTTGAGCCTAGGCGTCAAGGATGGAGCCAAGAGGATCGATTCAAGGTGTTGGTTGTGCCCAAAAGGGCCCTTGGCCGACGCCCTACAGCTGGCCACTGCTGCTGCTTGGCCGGCCGGCACCCTTGCTGGTCGGGCTGCTGTTGGGCAAGAGAAGAAAGGGAGGAAGGGAGGAGGAAGAAGAAGGAAAGGGGTGGCGCCAAGCTAGCTCGCCTAAGGAGCCCTAGATTCACCCCCACTCCACTCCTCTACTATGATCGGGCAGCCTACTGCTTGGGTGTCGCTTCAAGTGGTGGTATGTTCATTTGGGAAGAAGGGGATACGGGTAAGGGATTATAACTTATGGGCAATTTGTAGTATAGGTCGAAAGAAATTAAAAATGTTATAACTTGTTCCTCGAAGGTCCAAATCAAGTGATTTCTTTTGCAAAATTTCATGCAAAAAATTCACTATGACCTCAATGCAAGAAAAGATACTAATTATCTTGTCTCAGATAATCAAAACACTAATTGCATATGCAAACACTTCACTTAACTTAATCAACATGATGATGCACTAATCGCTGTACTTACTGGTTAATCATGAAGTGGGTCATAACACACCAAGTAACATGTTCTGATCATGGTTTCAATCACCCATACTTCATCATGGTTGTACATTCTAAGAAGGCATGAAACAATGTGACATCCCCATCGATAACGGCCTAGATAAAAAAAAGACATCAAATGGATTTTTGATGGCATGTACACATTTACTAGGTCTAGAAAACCTATCTTTGATAAAATCAGAGAATGGAAAATGGAAATCTAGGTTGACACCTTATGAGGCACACAGATGGTATGCACCTCATTTCACAGACACTGAAACTATTCTCTAATAAAGATCAAATGATGAAAAGAAACAAAATAGGCTGAGGCCTTTTCAGGCATGGGGATGGATCACACCCTATTTCTTGGGGGTCTAAAAACACTGCTATGATGAAGATATATCAATAGAAAACAATGACAAAGTTCATGACCTTACGAGGCACACAGGGTGACCAGTCCCATAGAAATGGTTTGAAAAAAAATGGACCTTTCTAGGATCATCAATGAATGTGTTGCTATAAGTCCCCACTGGAGTCCCTACTATGGTTTCATCCATTCTATAGGACAAAACAATGGGTGGACATAGATGGGTCAAGGAAATAAAGTGTCCACCACATTTATTAGGAAAATCGAGAAGGTTCTTAGAAAAGTCGATGGATAATGCAAAAATCAATAAAAGATAAGGGTAACGAATCAGGCTATTCATACAGATTCTATTAGGAACCTCCCAACGCCTTTTTGACATTGATTAAAATTAGATTATGTGCTCATAAATACTACAAAAAGGAAGGACCTACAAGGAAGATTTTAATACAAAAAAATCATATGGGGAGCATAAATCCCAAGTGCTAATATCATCACATAAAAATGGGATTTAAAAGGAGAGGGGAGAAGGATCTAGTTAGGTTTTAGACCTAAAAAACTTGCTTGAACATCGTAGGAGGTGGAGATGGATCTTTTCTCTCTTGTGCCAAAGGTTGGAAAGGGAGGAACTTGGGAGGTATCTAGTTTTCAACTTGAGGGAGAAAGATGCCTCTTTTAATTCTTGGAGCTAATCTTTATGAATGGGATTTGATCACTCAAAATGGTATCCCAAAGTCCCTTCCTACTTGCCTGACTTTGTAAATAGGTTGACAACCAATGTCTTTATTGTCCATCCCTATAAATGGTGAATGTGGGTTATGTTTATAAGGGCTAGGTGTTATGAGGGTTAGGGTTTAAGTGGAGCTTTTTCCAATCCAAGAGGCAGATGGATGGTGGTGTTCTACATGCCAAATGTCCCTACCTTATAGATGCTTCTGGGCGTGTGTGATTGGTGTTTCGTTGACCAATCAAATAAAAAAGGGGGTGCATGTTTGGTGCATTTTATGCATTCCAAAGTCTTTCAGATGTGATTGGATACCATTTTGTTGACCGTTAAAAGTGTAAAAGGGGGAGGGGCATTCTTAATATGTGTCACACCTTCTATAGAATTTTAGGTGCATTCAAACAATGTTGTGTGAACCAATCAAAGTGAGAAAAGGGGCCATACATGCCTAATGCACCATGACCCTTCTATACGATCAAGGTTTGTTTCAAATTGGATAGACCACAAAGTAACTTATACTATGGTCTGACCCCCCATAGAGGGGCACACACTTGGTAGATACCAAAACTAACTTCTTCTCTATGGTATCTTAGTTAGGATGAGATGGAATGTGAGCCAAGACATTATCAAGTATCACAAGTAGATTTGTGATGCAGTACACGAGTTTGAGCTAAAGAACTCATTATGGGTGTCAGGACCATGTAATGAAACTATCTCAGGTTGAGGACTTGATAACAACTGCCAAGAAAGGTAGTCCAGAGTGAATCATCTAATAGTTTGATGTTTGTTAAGGTCAAAAGTCTTCCCACTCATGGGAGTCTGTTGTCTGAATATGTATGAATATGATATCAACCATGAAATATTTACGATCATTTTAACTCATTCATTCAATGAATGTCAATTTATTGCTCATCTAGTTATATATTCTTAATTGATCATGAATCTGGTCAAAATTATTTTAGTTGTTTGAATTTGTTATGTATCATGTTAAATTACCATACTTTTCTATCCTAACATCCATGGATATGTTACTCCTAGACTTATGATGTTTGTATTTCTTCCTCTCATTCTAAGTTGAACTTAGTGCATTTCATCCAAATTTTGTAGATGATGCGATGATTTTGAGTCGCATTTATAGACCTTTTTCATATGTGTTTTGTGCTCTAATTACTCATTTTTATGGATAATATTGCATAATTCACTCATTTCGGTCTTTGCCAACATTCTATGTCAAATCCCCTTTGTGTTACCATTTTGAGCATTATTTATCATATTATCATAATTTGTGTGGATTTACTTGGTCTTATTGTGGAATTTCAGGAAAAACAAGTATCTGCTTCCGTCGATACCATCGACGGAAGTCGATACCATCGACCAAGCCATAGGTTGCCAGTTGAGAGGAGCAGCATAGAGTCGATACCATCGACACTCCAGTCGATGGCATCGAGATCCCTTCAGGTTGCTGGCGAGGAAGTTGTCGATACCATCGACGAAAGTCGATGCCATCGACGAAAGTCGATGCCATCGACACATGGAGAGCTACAGCGTCGCTAAAAGACAAAACCGACGCTAAAGAGATTCGATACCATCGACCCTAGTCGATGGTATCGAGATGATCACAAGCACTCAGACAAAAAGAAAAGAAGGCTGCCGCTAATACGCTGGGTCGATACCATCGACCCGCGTCGATGGTATCGACGCCGGCAGATATGCGTTGGATTCGTTTTGATCTCAATCGGACGGCTGGAGTTATTTGACGACCTAATTAGGGACTTATACCTAATGACGGCCGCACACAGGAGAGGATCATCTCATTTTTGCATTGCACGAGTGCCAAGGAAGGAGAGAAAGGAGAACGGAGGCCAGAAGCTCATCTCGGGTGATTCGGACGCTGTCGAAGACAAATTCCACCACCGACAGGCGGGGAAGCTTCTATTCTACACCAAGGATCTACCGGTTCTTCTCCGTTCAGGGGTTTTCCCACTTGTTTCACATTTTTCTTATGAATTCCCCTATTTCTACCATGTATTTGTGTGAGATGAACATGAGAGGCTAAAATCCTCCATCTTTAGGACCGGGAGTAGCCCGGGAATACATTGTATGACAATTTTATATTGATAATTCATATTTTCTCTCTTAAATCCGTGGTATAGTTTCGTTTTCTCCATATATATTATTATGCTTGATCACCATAATAATAACTTAATTCCCTTAATCACTTCGACAGAAGAATTAACGGTTGAAAAGAGACGAAACCTACATTAATCGATAAAACCCTTGACAAAGGAGTTGTAAAATTAATGGTGGAAACTGAGAGATCGTTTTTAATGCGCTTAGTTTAGGGGAATGATTACTACGACGGTGGAATCAACCTAAACCTAAGTAGTGAATTACACCACGACAGTGGGTAATTCTGTTTTCAGGCCACTACCCGGATAGAGAGAGAAAAGTGAGTAATTATATAAAACCTAATGCAATGTTGACCCGCGGTGAAACCGCAATCCTAAAGATACCCTTTTGAATTGATTAAATTAACCTTTAATCGATTGTTTTCTTTGTTTCATTTTGTTTTCTTTTTAATTTCGACAACAAACCCTATTTTTTCATTCGACCTAGCTGATTGCGATTAGTTAGTAGGAGTCTCCAATAATTCACGTATCCCTGAGTTCGACTCGGGCCTCACAAAGGCCTATATTACTCGACGCGTATACTTGCGTTTAAGCGCGTAGTAAAATACACATCAAGTTTTTGGCGCCGTTGCCGGGGATACGGCGAATTATTGGCACTTTGAGTGCTAAGAGCGGCCACTCTAGGCCACATTTTTTTTTGAAACAATTTTAAATATTCTTAAATTTCTCTATAATTGTGTTTACTCGTTCAATGCACTGTACTGAACTAAATTTTCTCATTTCAGGTACGTTGCATGGTGCAGACACGTAGTGCAGACTACGTGAATCGCACACCTGAGGTTCCACCTCCGGGACCAGAGGACGAGGATTACTACGAGCAAGATCACCAAAGCGACATAGATACTGAATCTGAGCAAGAGCAAGCAGAAGAAATGGCCGAACCACAGACGATATGGGAGAAGATCAAAGCGTCTTCTTCATCAGCTTCAAAGGGGCCTATCAAGAAACATGGGCTCAACATTCCGACATATAAGATTGATCCAGCGCTAATAAATCTGGTGAAATCGAATGCTTTTCATGGGCTGAAGAATGAGGATCCCGTCGCGCACATCAGCCAGTTTGTTGAGAACTGTGACATGGTCAAAATTGATAGGTTTCCACAGGAGGCACTGTATCTCAAGCTTTTCCCGAGTTCATTGGCGGGAGCCGCGCGAGAATGGTTACATAATTTGGATGATGAGTTTGTGGAGTCCTGGAACCATATGGTGGAGGTTTTCTTTGAGAGGTTTTTCCCTCCTGAGAAGACCAACGACATGATTAGGAAGATTCACAATTTCACCCAACAGGCGGGTGAAACATATTCTGAGACCTGGGAGCGATTCCAGGTCATGTTGAGGAGATGTCCGCATCATGGACTGGACAAGGAGACACAGGTGAAGATCTTCTATTTTGCTCTCTCCGAGCATGATAGAAGTAACTTGGACTCAGCCGGTTCAGGATTTTTCTTAAATAACACTGATACGAGATGCTGGGAAATACTGAAAAACATGGCAAGAAAGCAATCTTGGGGAGAAAGAGAGAGAGGCCCAATTGAGCAAGTAAGAGTTGCCAGTGAGTCAAAGGCAATGAGAGAGTTAAATGAGAAGATGGATCTTCTCGCAAAGAAGCTACTGCAGAAGGAAGACAATGATTCTGAGGATGAGGCTCAAGTCAAGTACATAAGGAAACAGCAAGGGTACAGGAATAATGATTACTCATGGCGAAAGGACAAGAAATTCTCATGGAAGGATCCGAACAATTTTCTGCAGGATCCGGACGCTAAGCCTGCACCATCCACAGAGGACAAGAGCACGGAGTTGCTCAATCAGGTCATCAAGCAAAACCAGGAGTTAATGAACACATTTGGGCAACAAATCAAGCAACAGGGTGAATTTATGAACCAATTTGGGCAGACTTTGCAGAGCCATGGGGCTCAAATGAGAACCATAGAGACTTCCATGGCGCAGATGGCAGCTGAAATTGCGAGCTTGAAGAAGCCAGCACATCCGGGTTTTCTGGGGAACACCAATGTTCCCGGGGGAAACCAGCAGGCCAAGGCCATCTTACTGAGGAGCGGCAAGAAGGTGTTGAATCCAAGGATGGATGACACAAGCATACCGCAGGACAAAGTTGAAGATGCAACCACGAAGGAGCAGCCCACATCTGTCACAGGGCAAGCTGAAGATATAGATGTGGATGGTAATGAAGAACAAGCTACTAAGGAGGAACCGCAGAAATTGACACCCTATGTGCCACCTCATCAAAGGGCACATACCGTTCCGGTCCCCTATCCCAATAGTGCAAAGGCAAGGAAGGTGGATGCACAATTCAAGAAATTTCTGGACAGCTTTAGAAAGTTATCGGTAAATATTCCATTGTTAGAGGCGATTGAGCAAATCCCATCTTACGGGAAGTTTCTAAAAGATGTCATCAACAAAAAGAGGAAAATATCCGACACTGAGGTCGTGGTGCTGAAGGAGCAAGTGAGTGCTTTCATTATGGGCACTTTGCCGCCGAAGAGACATGACCCCGGTTGTTTCAATATTTCTTGTTTTATCGGGAAGTTCAAATTTGGAGAGGCACTCTGTGATTCTGGGGCAAGCATCAATTTGATGCCCCTTTCTACATTTAAAAAGTTGGGATTAAAGGAGTCAAGGCCAAGCAACATGACTATCCAATTGGCCGATAATTCTGTGGTGAAACCTTATGGAATCTGCGAAGATGTCTTGGTAAAGGTAGACCGATTTTTTTTTCCGGCTGATTTCGTGGTTATGGAAATGCAGGACGAGCATGGCAATGAGTTGCTACTTGGACGCCCATTCCAAGCAACAGCCGATATGATCTTGGAGATGGGGAGAGGTCGCTTGACCTTGGGCATTGCGGATGATCGCTTTGAGATGGTCATGCCCACTAGCAATGCGTCTACTAAAGCAAAAGTACATTGTAACATGGTGAAACATGTGGAGCACAATATCTCACTTTGCCTTGGGAAGCCATTCTTGGACATGGCTCATGTGATGAGCAAGATGGATAATGGAACCTTAGCTGTAGACATTATGGAGAAAACTAAAGTTGTCTCTTTATGCAAAGCTGTTGGGTTTCCGAATGATGAGAATGCGGACATTCCAACTTCTTGGGAGGATGATGTGATTATTACTTCAGTTTTTGATGCATATCCAGAATTGCCATTGGAGGCGTGTTTGTTGAATGTCACTTATGATTGGTTGCGGAGTACTTCACTCAAGGAGTGCGCCAAAATGCTTCAGATGCTTCCTTGTTTCTACACGAGGCACTATGAAGACTTAGGTACACTTCCCCCACCGCTGCAATCATCTCTTACTTGCCCGCCGGAGTTGGAGTTGAAGCCACTTCCCCTGCATCTTAAGTACATTTTTCTAGCTGAGAAGAACAAGTTACCAATGATTGTATCTGCTTACTTGAGTGCGGATGAGGAGGAGCAACTACTGATAGTGCTCAAGAACCACCGTGGAGCTTTTGGGTGGTCTATTGCAGACATCAAGGGGATCTCCCCTACACTTTGCCAGCATAAGATACGGCTCGAGGAGGGAGCCAAGCCAGTCATTCAACCTCAAAGACATCTAAATCCGAGCATGATGGAGGTTGTGAAGAAGGAAGTCATAAAACTTCTTGCTGCAGGGATCATATATGCCATATCAGATTCGACGTGGGTGAGTCCCACACAGGTAGTCCCTAAAAAGGGGGGAATTACCGTTACTAAAAATCTTTTGAATGAACCTGTCACCACCCGATTGGTAACCGGGTGGCGTGTTTGCATCGACTACCGCCGACAGAATGCCGCCACTCTTAAAGATCATTTTCCTTTGCCATTTATCGATCAAATTTTGGAACGTCTTGCTAGGTCGGTCGCATTTTTGTTTTCTGGATGGGTATTCGGGGTATAACCAGATTTCTATTGATCCTTTGGATCAAGAGAAGTCTACGTTCACTTGTCCCTATGGGACTTTTGCTTACCGACGGATGCCGTTTGGATTATGTAATGCGCCGGCAACGTTTCAACGCTGCATGCTCGCCATATTCTCTGACATGGTGGAGCGTTGTATTGAGGTTTTCATGGACGACTTCTCAGTTTATGGGGCGTCATTTGATGAGTGTCTTTATAATTTGGACAAGGTGCTGCAGCGGTGCGAGGACACACACTTGGTCCTCAATTGGGAGAAATGTCACATGATGGTGACGGAAGGAATAGTGCTAGGACACAAGGTGTCTAGCAAGGGTCTTGAGGTAGACCCCGTAAAAATCGAGGTGATTTCTAAGCTACCTCCACCAAATTCTGTAAAAGGGGTGAGAAGTTTTTTGGGACACACCGGGTTTTATCGGAGATTCATCAAGGATTTTTCGAAAATTGCAAAACCTTTATCCGAATTGTTGGAAAAAGATGCGGTTTTTGATTTCAATAATAAGTGTCTTCACGCATTCGAAGTTTTGAAAGAAAGATTGATTTCGGCTCCAGTTGTTCAAACGCCGGATTGGACAAAACCATTCGAATTGATGTGTGACGCTTCCGATTATGCAGTGGGAGCCGTTTTGGGGCAAAGGGTAGATAACAAGCCCGTTGTGATTTTCTATGCCTCCAAAATGCTTAATGATGCTCAATTGAACTATACAACTACATAAAAAGAGTTACTTGCCGTCGTGTTTGCTTTTAAAAAATTTCGGCAGTACTTAGTGGGTTCTAAAGTAGTTGTGTGGACCGATCACGCTGCGATAAAATATTTGATGGAGAAAAAGGATGCAAAGCCTAGACTCATTAGGTGGATTTTGCTTTTACAAGAATTTGATATTGAAATCAAGGACAAGTCGGGAATTGAAAATGTGGTGGCTGAACACTTGTCTAGGTTAGATAGGGTAGATGAAAAAGATATACACATACCCATAACCGAGACGTTCCCCGATGAACAACTTTTGAAAATTGATTCTAAGGAACCATGGTTTGCTGAAATTGTTAACTATTTGGCTTGCGGGATCATCCCGGAAGACTGGTCTTATCAAGAGAAAAAGAAATTCTTTCATTCTTTGAGATACTATTTTTGGGATGACCCAATTCTTTTGAAGCAGTGCAGGGATGGTATTCTTCGCAGGTGTGTGCCGGAGGTGGAGTACGAGAGTGTTCTCCACCATTGCCATGCGTCGCCTACGGGAGGACACCATGCTAGTTCACGAACAGCAGCCAAAGTGTTGGAAAGCGGCCTTTATTGGCCAACTTTGTTCCGGGATGCCTACGAGTTTGTAAGGCAATGTGACCCGTGTCAACGAGCAGGTAACATTTCAAGGAGACAAGAAATGCCCCTGAATGTATTTCAGGAAGTTGAGGTTTTTGACTTATGGGGCATAGACTTCATGGGACCCTTTGTGTCCTCAAATTCAAATTTATATATCTTGCTTGCTGTTGATTATGTGTCGAAGTGGGTGGAAGCAATACCCACAAGGACTAATGATTCTAATGTAGTGTGCAGGTTTGCGAAAGAAAATATATTCTGCAGGTTCGGGATACCCCGAATGATCATAAGTGATGGAGGCACACACTTCCGGAATCAGAAATTTTCGACCCTTTTGAAGAAATATGGGGTCAAGCACAACATCGGCACCCCATATCATCCACAGACGCAAGGACAAGTGGAGGTATCAAATCGGGAAATCAAGAAGATTCTAGAACGGACAGTGGCATCCACAAGGAAAAATTGGAGTGCCCTACTACCGGACGCACTTTGGGCGTATAGAACGGCGTACAAAACACCTATAGGCACCACACCTTTTAGGTTGGCGTATGGCCGGGCTTGCCACCTTCCGGTGGAGTTGGAGCACAAGGCCCATTGGGCGCTAAGAAGGCTGAACTTGAGTTATGATGAAGCCGGGAGAAAGAGGATGTTCGAGTTGAATGAATTAGATGAGTTACGCATGACGGCATATGAGAATGCCCACATCTACAAGGAGCGTACAAAGCTGATCCACGATCGACATATCAAGCTGCGCACGTTCAAGAAAGGAGATAGTGTTCTATTGTTTAACTCCTGTCTCAAATTGCATCCCGGGAAGCTGAAGTCCCGGTGGAGTGGACCCTTCATAGTGGAAGAGGTGAGACCGCATGGTGCGATTCTTGTGCGTGATGGAGATGCCACGTTCTTGGTGAACGGGCAGCGGTTGAAGTTGTATTTTGGTGAAAACTACAAGAGAAAAGTGAATGAGTTCAAACTCATTACACTTGTGAATGAATGAGATGCTGGGAAGACGTCTAGCCTAAGACGTTAAAGAAGGGCGCTTGTTGGGAGGCAACCCAACCATTGGTACATTAGGATAGTTTAGTTATAGTCGTAGATTGCTTTTATTTCGTTTAAATTTTAGTGTAAAGAAGATACCTTGATCCGTTTGTTCAATGGGCAGGAACAGGCAGGGTCGATACCATCGACACACTGGTCGATGGTATCGACATGGGTTTAGGTTGACAGCTGCAAAAATCGCACTGAGTCGATACTATCGACGTCCCCGTCGATGGTATCGACATACCTACAGGCAGGTCGCAATAAAAGTGTCGATAGTATCGACACACCAGTCGATACCATCGAGATCTCTGGAGAAGTTCAGAACGATTTTGCTCGGTCAACTCGATACCATCGACGGCCTCGTCGATGGTATCGACATGATCACAGGCTGAATTGAAGAAGTGGCGGTGTCGCAATAAAGGCAAGTCGATACTATCGACCCTCATCGATGGTATCGACATCCATGTCACCGATCCGCGCAAAGACATCGACGACGACCGTGAGTCCACGTCAGCGATCCGGGTGCTGCGTCGATACTATCGACTTCCGTCGATGGTATCGACAGGTCAGCAATCCGGGTTTCCCGATCCAGCAATCGTCAGCCGTCGATACTCGCGAGGGAGGCGGATACCAGCAAGACGTGTTGATACCATCGACCCGCGTCGATGGTATCGACGGGTCAATAGTGGCGCCGGCCAAGTCTATTTAAGGAGAATTGCAACGTCATTTGACGTCACACCTTCAGAGCAAACGTCCTCCTTTGCGCCGAGCACTCCTCCGAGCCCTCCAAGACTGAAGTGCAGCGACAGCGAGCAGGGATCTTCACCGAGCGGAGAATCACTTCTCCATCTTCCCCGAGCTCTCTTCTTCTAATCCCATCTTTCTTGCAACAATGGTGCATGCCGCCGGATCATCGTCCTCGCACGCGAATCCCATGGAAATTGTGGAGTTTGTCCCACCCCCTACTGCTTCCGTATCACGTCCGCGCTTGATGCACCCTTCCGCGGAGGTGAAGAAGGTCTATGAGGAGATCATGAAGCGGAAGATCGAGCCGACCCGGTATGTGGACCGGGGAATGATCCGTGATCTTGGATTCGAGGCCAACTTGGCCTATGTGCTGAAGGGTCAAGCACGCCACACCAGCATAAGGCCAGACGAGCTGGAGCGCCATGCGGATGGGCAGCCGTTCTTCGGTGAATGGCCCACCTACAAGGAATTGGTGGCGGAGTTTATGGCGTCCCTCGATGTCTGCGTTGTGCCCAACGACGTGGTTGCATCGGATCGTGAGTGGATCAAGGGCCGGGTATCGTTCCGGCTGTTCAACATCAACTACAACATTATTCTTAAGCAGTTCAACAACATCTGCACCGTTCAAACCTTATCCTTCTCCGGGATGGGTTGGCGTACGCACACTGCCACGTCAACCATGCTTATCAGGAGTGCGCACTGCCGGACGCCGTCTTCCACATCGAGGGAGCACAACACTTCCGGTGGCCGATCATAGCCGTCGAGTCCGATGAAGAAGAAGGCGGTAATGACGACCAAGAAGGCGAGGCTGAGGAGGAAGAGGAGGCTTTCACACCTCTTCGCGCATGAGTAGCACCACGGAAGCGTCCTAGGATGCATCTGGGTGCGTCTTCATCATCACAGCCCCCGCCGCCATCACCACAGCCCTCGCAGCCAGGCGGGGATGCCTACTCAATGCAGGGCATGTATACGATGTTGCAGAACATACATCAGACACATCAGCAGCATCTAGAGATGTATACCGGTATTCAGGATACTACGAACCGGTTACTTGACAACCAAAGGGCGATGTTCGAGAATGAACGTCTCCTCCTCGACAACCAACATCAGATACACAATCGGTTGCAAAGGATGGAGATGCAATAGGAGCCCTTTTATAACCATTACTGGAGTCAGAGCTACTTTGGAGGCTATCCACAGCCTCCGCCGAGGACCCATTACGATCCGAGCTTCCAGGGGGAGTATCCTTCTTGGGATCCTACGGCCCCACAGTACCCACCTCCGCCTCCACAAGATTGATCAGGGTATCTCTGTTCCACTCTTAAGTTTGTTTTTGACTATGAGGCCATAGTCGAATTCAAGCTTAGGGGGGTAGCTGGAACAGCTTTATCTTTTCTTTTGTTGTTTTTAGTTTTTATTTGCTACTTGTTTCGTGCATTTTTAGTTTTTTTTTAGGATCCACATCTATCTAGTGTAACTATGGATGTCGTAAAAGTTGTCATCTTGTTGTTAATTCATGGGAAATTTAAGGGAAATTTAAAAATTTTTGTGTCTTTGGATAGCTTGACTTGGTTGTCCTTGGGGAACTTATCCTATGAAAATGATTGATTATGTCAACTTTAAAACAACATTTCACACCTATACTCCTTTTGACTCATGAAAAGTGGATAGTAACGGTTGTTTGAGCCTAACCTAACCAAATGGTAATGAGACCTTAATTGAATGTAAGAGAGAGAACCCTCTAAACTACTACACATGTCAGTAAGGAGGGACACATACTATCCTTCTAAGGTTCAGTCATTTAATCTTGTGATCATTCCACGTCATTTTTCCATAATCCACCTAAGAATTGGAAGTAAAGTATAGTTTTAATTCCTTCTTGTGTGCATAGCATTTAGATAGGAATTGCATTGATATTTTCCATACTTTTGCATAAAAAGAGAAAAATATAGGGATTCATGCACATTACCTTTAGGTGCATGCCATGTAGTTGCACTCATGACTTTCATGATTATCATGCATAAAGTACACCATGTATCTAAATTTTTCCTCAAAAGTGATCTAAACTGTTCCATACCTTCGAAATATTGCAAAAATTTCCAATCATGAAGAAAACAGCCCAATACATGTATCTCTAAGCAATTATGGATATGTGGGCTAAAAGAAAAAAAAAATTCTGAAAATCTAAAAAAAAAATTGAGAACAGAAGAAAAAAAAGGGAGATTTTAGAAGGAAATGGAATAAGAGGGAGAAAGGAACATGATATCACTCACATTACAGGAAAATTGAGTACATGATGTGGCTTAATTAGATTTCCATCTCATTTTGAGGTGGAAGGTTAGTGCATGCATCATTTCACCCAATTTAGGCATTAGGGCATTTTTAATGTGCATTTGCATCACGTAGGACATTTTGTTTTATGCATATTGAAAATGTGCAATACTTCCAAGTTCTTCCATGAACCACCCATTCCATCCACCTGTTGCTCGGATTGGTAGGCCACCGTGAATTTCTCCTCACTAATGATTATCAGGAGAACTGCTTCAATGTAGATGGTAGTTAGGGTGAGCAATGTAGTGTAGGCGATCACAAGATGCACCAATGTTGAATTGGAGAATTTTATTATGTTAACTGCCTTATGTGATAGTGTTCATCGGTTTGAAGGATAATTTCTCTTATGGATGATTATTGTCGCCTTTAGGGTAATTACTGTTCTGTGGTTAGAGAAGGCCGGTTTGAGAATGTTCAGTGGGAGTCACATGGGATGTGGGTTGGTGTGTTGATTTTTAGTTGACATCTGCAATTCTATTCTAAGGATCAGTTGCTCGAGGGCGAGCAATGTTCAAGCTTAGGGGAGTTTGATGCGATGATTTTGAGTCGCATTTATAGACCTTTTTCATATGTGTTTTGTGCTCTAATTACTCATTTTAATGGATAATATTGCATAATTCACTCATTTCGGTCTTTGCCAGCATTCTATGTCAAATCCCCTTTGTGTTACCATTTTGAGCATTATTTATCATATTATCATAATTTGTGTGGATTTACTTGGTCTTATTGTGGAATTTCAGGAAAAACAAGTATCTGCTTCCGTCGATACCATCGACGGAAGTCGATACCATCGACGGAAGTCGATACCATCGACCAAGCCATAGGTTGCCAGCTGAGAGGAGCAGCACAGAGTCGATACCATCGACACTCCAGTCGATGGCATCGAGATCCCTTCAGGTTGTTGGCGAGGAAGTTGTCGATACCATCGACGAAAGTCGATGCCATCGACACATGGAGAGCTACAGCGTCGCTAAAAGACAAAACCGACGCTAAAGAGAGTCGATACCATCGACCCTAGTCGATGGTATCGAGATGATCACAAGCACTCAGACGAAAAGAAAAGAAAGCTGCCGCTAATACGCTGGGTCGATACCATCGACCCGCGTCGATGGTATCGACGCCGGCAGATATGCGTTGGATTCGTTTTGATCTCAATCGGACGGCTGGAGTTATTTGACGACTTAATTAGGGACTTATACCTAATGACGGCCGCACATAGGAGAGGATCATCTCATTTTTGCATTGCACGAGTGCCAAGGAAGGAGAGAAAGGAGAACGGAGGCCAGAAGCTCATCCCGGGTGATTCGGACGCTGCCGAAGATGAATTCCACCACCGACAGGCGGGGAAGCTTGTATTCTACGCCAAGGATCTACCAGTTCTTCTCCGTTCAGGGGTTTTCCCACTTGTTTCACGTTTTTCTTATGAATTCCCCTATTTCTACCATGTATTCGTGTGAGATGAACATGAGAGGCTAAAATCCTCCATCTTTAGGACCGGGAGTAGCCCGGGAATACATTGTATGACAATTTTATATTGATAATTCATATTTTCTCTCTTAAATCCGTGGTATAGTTTCATTTTCTCCATATATATTGTTATGCTTGATCACCATAATAATAACGTAATTCCCTTAATCACTTCGACAGAAGGATTAACAGTTGAAAAGAGACGAAACCTACATTAATCGATAAAACCCTTGACAAAGGAGTTGTAAAATTAATGGTGGAAACTGAGAGATCGTTTTTAATGCGCTTAGTTTAGGGGAATGATTACTACGACGGTGGAATCAACCTAAACCTAAGTAGTGAATTACACCACGACAGTGGGTAATTCTATTTTCAGGCCACTACCCGGATAGAGAGAGAAAAGTGAGTAATTATATAAAACCTAATGCAATGTTGACCCGCGGTGAAACCGCAATCCTAAAGATACCCTTTTGAATTGATTAAATTAACCTTTAATCGATTGTTTTCTTTGTTTCATTTTTTTTCTTTTTAATTTCGACAACAAACCCTATTTTGTCATTCGGCCTAGCTGATTGCGATTAGTTAGTAGGAGTCTCCAATAATTCACGTATCCCTGAGTTCAACTCGGACCTCACAAAGGCCTATATTACTCGACGCGTAGTAAAATACACGTCAGTAGACTATGGTTATGCCCATAGTTTTTCATCAAATATGTCCTTATTTTAAAGTCTATTTTTATATTTTATATTTATGTGTTTGAAAATTTTTATTTGACATGTGACATAATTTACTAGTTGAGTAACCAGATCAGGAGAAAACAAAAATGGAACGTTAATAGTTTCTTATAGTTAAGGTCCATCCAACCTTGACCCAAGTCGGTTGACTTATTATCTAAATTCATATATCAAAATTTACAACTTCTGACTTTAAAACCAAATTATGAATCAAACCAAACTTGTAAATGTTAATATGTAAACCAATTACCAATTACTATTTTTCAGAATCAATGACTTTAAATTCATATTTGTACATCTTTATTAAGTTTTTAAAAATAAGAGTTTTGTGGTACTTATAGGGTTCAATTTACCAACTTGATTCTAAATTCTAAATTCTTTAAGTTCTAAACTATAGAGCATATCATTAAAGTCTTAAGATGCATCATTATACAAATTTAGAGTTTATCTCAAACCCAAGATATTACTAAAAAATGCATAGATATATTAGAAATTAGAATGAAATGAGGCATAATCATTGAAATTTCATTGCTAAACTAAAATTATGATTTATAATGTTAGATCACTTAGTAAATATAATTGGGGATGTATTGTTGAGGTTTTAATTCCAAATTGGCATGAAGTTTGAGCTATTTGGATTAGAATTCTTCTGTTGATAACTCTTATAATTGGAGATCAAGAAATGTAATTGTTACATCTATCATGTGACAATATCTTCAACCATCATTAACATATTTGATTAAAGAAATATTTTTCAACTTTATAATACAAAACAATCTTTTCTCCTTGAAACCCACACAACATCTTCCAGTTTGTTAGGTATGGATCTCAACTATAGGAGGTCATGACATAATTTGCATCTAACCTAAGCTTGAATCTTGTAGGGGGGCATCAAAAAATCCCAAACTAATTTTTTTTCTAGCTTTACTTTTAAACTCATGAACTAAATCAAATCATAAATGTTTCTATTATCTTGCTTGATCCTAATCTATACTTTTCTCTGGATGACACACATAATGCTAACACCTTCTTAGGCCAAAATAAGATCACCATGCCCAATCTCTGGACCTTCTTTCCTTTCTTATCTACCCTTGTTAGAGTCAAATTTGGGCCTTTTTGTTTTCCCTTTAATTTAAATGCAAATCTAAGTTTCCCTTATTTTTTTTCTAAATATAAGTGGTGAATCCCTAGTTATCTTTTTTACTTGTTCTATATTTCATGTAAATTGAAGAAGCAAGTATTTATTGAACCAAATATTTTCTAGGGTAAGACACATTCAATTTATTTGAAATGGTAATTAAAATGCACATCCTACCTTAGGTATAGGGTATCAACCCTCTTATATTATATAGAATAGTCATATGAAAATCCTTCTATGATGAGAGCATGAGAACCCTTGCATAAACATAAAGTATCTCTTGTTTGTGTAATCCAACCCTATGGAAATATAGAGCATCATTGCCTTAAGTAAAGTTACACATTTTCCATTGATAGGAATGATCTATAAGCTCGATGCATACAAAATATGTAGGTAGTGTATTCAATAATATTATTACTATCCAAATTGTTGGACCATGAAAGAAAAATATCCACTATGATTTATCAATAAGACATCATGTTGTAATGGCCATCAAGATCCTATTAGAATTATGATTATAGAAAGGAGGGAGGGAGTTATATTTATAACTATTTATGGTGTTTTATTATCTATATGATTAAAATCTCTTTTATTGAATTAGTCTATTTTTATGGACCACAATCAAACAACACAAACACACACACAAGGATAGACACATATTTGGTAGCAATCTAATGAAAGGCAAGATATGGTGAAGGTACCACATGAAAGACATTAAACAACTAGAAAGTTGGAGAGTATTTTTACAATCTAACTATCTAGATGAAAATTAAAGTTCATTTAGTCACAGAAAAAATCACTACAACCTTGCATTTTTTTCTTCATCCTCTGCATGATGTACAAATTTTGCATCGAATGAATATCATGAATGTCAATGGTCATTGAAAGGAGCTCATTGTTTCACATGAGGCACAAATCTAATATAAACAATCTTTCATTTTGTTAAACACGTGATTAAGCATCTAAACACAATTAGGCAATAAAAAGTAATACTCATATATATTTACTCATAATAATGCCTCCCAAACTCTCATCAAGATATGCCTCGTATAAAAAAAAAAGATATGCCTCTTATTAAATACTGTCAAAAGAAACCGGTGTTTGGTACAAGTACACGTCCACACGCTGCATCTCTCTCTCTCTCTCTCTCTCTCTCTCTCTCTCTCTCTCTATATATATATATATATATATATATATATATATATATATATATATATATATATATATATATATATATATATATATGTGTGTGTGTGTGTGTGTGTGTGTGTGTGGTCAGTTCGGTTCAGTCTCTTTGTCCAAGATCAAGGTCCTTATATTAGCATGGACGACTTTACAGTAGGATAAATGACGCGACGCTAACAAACTCTTTCCTACTCGTGTCTAGTGGTAAATTATGAGTTTTCATTAAATGGTCACATGTAATTGACGTGTTGTAATGGCTACCGATGACAAGATCTCTTGAGATTGAGGGATATCCCGTTTACAATACAAACAAGAGCCAAACTACCGACCTACGACGTGCTTAGGGTAGTGCGTGCTTCAGTTATGTCGGCTAGTGAGATGAACATGTACGTGAATCAACATGGGGATGCGGAGGCAGCAAAAATGGCTGGCTAAAGTGGCGGGTTGTGAGGAACTGGCCGCTGCAGCTAGGTGCAGGCCACTGTGCATTCATGTGGGCGCCGTGCAGGTGATAGGATAGCGGTTTTGTGATTTGTAGCTGCTATTTTTGACCGGTTTTTCAATGAACTAAGCTTCGGTAACGCCCACGCCGTCACGCCCGGTTTCAGGCACGGGTAAAACCAGCCTCAAACCAACCCCCAATACCGCACCACGTGCCAAATGGAGATTGGGTGGTTTTTTTAAAATTATGCAATAGGCAAATAAATTTATTTCGCTTATAACTTTTGAACTGTAAATTTTTTTTTAATGAAACAAAAACCGTTGGTTTCGTTATGAAAAATACAATCTAACAAGCCTAATATTGACATATTTTTTTAGAAAAAAATATAAAAATGATATATATAGGTTAATTGACAACCAACTATGGCACCCATAAATGGTTATTGACACCCAAAATTAGTTAGTTGACCCAAAATGGTTCATTGACACCCAAAAGTATAGAACTCAATGAACATGTATAGCTGCGCCCAAAAATGGATATTTTGTACCTAAAACAAGATAATGATGCCCAAAAATGGATGTTTGACGCCCAAAATAAGATAATGACACCCAATGAATGGATAACTACGCCCAAAAATGGATATTTGACACCTAAAATATAATAATGGCGCCCAAAAATAGATGTTTGATGCCCAAAATAAGATATGGCACCTAGAACTCAATGAACATGGATAACAACGCCCAAAAATGTATATTTGACACTCAAAACAAGATAATGGGGCCCAAAAATAGATTTTTGACACCCAAAATAAGATAATGACACCCAAAACTCAATGAACAAGGATAAATACTCAATGAACATGGATAAATGCACTCAAAAATAGATATTTGACACTCAAAATAAGATAATGGCACCCAAAAATGAATGTTTGATGCCTAAAATAAGATAATGGCACCCAATGGATGGATAACTGTGCCCAAAATTGGATATTTGACACCCAAAATAAGATAATGGCACCAAAAAATGGATGTTTGACGCCTAAAACAAGATAATGGCACCCAGAACTCAATGAACATGGATAACTACACCCAAAAATAGATATTTGACACCCAAAATAAGATAATAACGCTCAAAAATAGATGTTTGACACCTAAAATAAGATAATGCCACCCTAAACTCAATGAACATGGATAAATGTGCCCGACTCTACATACTACTTTTAATATTTTCTCTCAAAAATATACCAATATTGTTCTTGTTGGCTTGCATTTTTATAACGAATCCAATAATTTTTATTTCATCAAAAAATTCCTCACGGTTCAAAAGTTATACATAAAACAAATTTATTTCTCCATTACATAACCTCCACCAACCACCTCACCCAATAAATACCCCTCCATGTCAGTCCGAAATTACCCTAAAATGCCACCACCACCTCACCACCTGCCCAGCCTGCTAATACCACCTTCAAAAAGGCAAAACTTCTCATTTTTTTCCAAAATCACTGTTGGGTCTGAGCGTAACCTGCGCGTGATTGTATTGTGTGTGACCGAATAATTTTCCAGACTAAAATTTTGTTATGCTCACACGCCTTATACGTGCATCACGTGCGGAAGAAACCAGCAACAAAACCACTTTTGCATGTTGCTTGCTGCTATCTCCTCCTCTCCACTTTCCTTTTCGCTTCAATCAGCAACTGACATGTGACGAATATTAATTAGGTAGTTGGGGGATGTTATGTAATAGACAAATATATTTATTTCGCTTATAACTTTTGAACTGTTATAAATTTTTTGATGAAATAAAAACCATTGGATTCCTTACGAAATATACATTCTAACAAGATTAATATTGATATATTAATGAGAAAAAATGTAAAGGATAAATTTGTTTTGCTTATAACTTTTGAACCGTGATGAATTTTTTCAATAAAATAAAAATTATTGGATTCCTTATGAAAATGCATTCAAATAAGTCTCATGTTAGAGAAAAAATAAACTAATAATCAAATATAAAAAAGGAACAGTTAACAAATCCACATATAAATTGACACACAATGGTTAACTGACACCTAGAGATTGTTCATTGACGCCCGTAAAGGGTTCATTGACACCCAAAAGTATACAAATGGATCCCAAAAAAATATTGTACGCGTTGAATCACAGCTAAGGTAATTGACAACTAAAACAAACATAGCCAGAACAAATTAATGATGCCCAAAACATGATGAACTTAATCACAGTCCAGTAACACATGCAATCACACCCAATGAATGGATAAATGCACCCAAAATGGATATTTGACACCCAAAATAAGATAATAGAGCCCAAAATTTAACGAAGTTAATCAATGTCCAATAGCACATGAAATGACACCAACGAATGAGTAAGTGCGCCCAAACATGAGTAATCGACACCCCGAATAAGTTAAGGATGCCCAAAACATGATGAAATTAATTAACACCCAGTAACACATGCAATGCCACCCATTGAATGGATAACGACGTCTAAAAATAGATGTTTGACCCCTAAAAATAGATGTTTGACGCCCAAAATAAAATAATGACACCCACAATGAATTTAACCAACATCCAGTAGAACATTAAATGGCACCAATTAATGAGTAAGTACACCCAAACATGAGTAATCGACACCCAAAACAAGATAATGGCACCCAAAATAGATGTTTGACACCCAAAACAAGATAATGGCACCCATAACTCAATGAATTTAATCAACATCTAGGAGAAAATTAAATGACGCCAGTTAATGAGTAAGTGTGCCCAAACATGAGTAACCGACACCCAAAATAAGTTAATGACGCCTAAAACAAGACGAACTTAATCAACATCCAGTAACACATGCAATGACACCCAATGAATGGATAAATGCGCCCAAAATTGATATTTGACACCCAAAACAAGATAGCGGATCCCAAAATTTAACAAATTTAATCACGGTCCAATAGCACAAGAAATGACACCAATGAATGAGTAAGTGTACCCAAACATGAGTAATTGACACCCAGAATAAGAGAAGGGCGCCCAAACCATGATGAACTTAAATAGCACCTAGTAACACATGCAATGACACCCACTGAATGGATAACGACGCCCAAAAATGGATGCTTGATGCCCAAAACAATAAAGACGTCCAAAAATAGATGGTTGACGCCCAAAATAAGATAATGGAGCCCAAAAATGGATGTTTGACACCGAAAACAAGATAATGACACACATAACTCAATGAATTTAATCAACATCTAGGAGGACATTAAATGACACCAGTTAATGAGTAAGTGCTCCCAAACATGAGTAATCGACACCCAGAACAAGTTAATGACGCCTAAAACATGATGAACTTAATTAACACCTAGTAACACATACAATGACACCCAATGACGGGATAATTGTGCCCAAAAATAGATATTTGACACCCAAATTAAGATAATGCCGCCCAAAACTTAATAAAATGGATAATTGACATCCAAAACAAGATATTGATGCCCAAAATTTAACGAAGTTAATTAATGTCCAATAGCACATGAAATGACACCAATGAATGAGTAAGTGTGTCAAACATGAGTAATCGACACCCAGAACAAGTTAAGGGCGCCCAAAATATGATGAACTTAATTAACACCCAATAACACATGCAATGACACCCACTGAATGGATAATGATGCCTAAAAATGGATGTCAGACGCCCAAAATAAGATAATGGCACCCAAATCTCAATGAATTTAATCAACATCCAATAGAACATTAAATGACACCAATTAATGATTAAGTGTTTCCAAACATGAATAATCGATACGCAGAACAAGTTAATGATGCCCAAAATATGATGAACTTAATCAACGTTTAGAAACACATGCAATGACACCAAATAAATGGATAATTGCACCCAAAAATGGATATTTGACACCCAAAGTAAGATAATAGTGCATCATCACTTCCCTCCTCTTTTTACCTCTTTTCTCAAAATTATATCAACATTACTCTTATTTGAATGTATTTTTATCACAAATTAAAGGTTTTTATTTTGTTCAAAAATTAATCACGGTTTAGAAATTATAAACAAATAATTTTCTCCCTCATCATATCACCTATACATACTATTTTTTTATTTTTTTCTCAAATATATATCAACATTGGTCTTGTTGGCTTGCATTTTTTATAAGTAACCCAATGGTTTTTATTTCATCAAAAAATTCATCATGGTTCAAAAGTTATACGTAAAACAAATTTATTTCTTCCTTACATACCCTCCACCAACCACCTCACCCAATAAATACCCCTCCACATCACTCCGAAATTACCCTAAAATGCACCCACCTCACCGCCTACCCACCTGCCAATACCACCTTCAAAAAGGCAAAACTTCTCAATGTTTTCCAAAATCGCCGTTGGGAGTGAGCGTAACTTGCGTGTGACCCGTATTACGCGTGACCAAATTATTTTTGTTCCTCAATGGGTGTAGGTAATTTCATGACAAGTTTTCCACGCTCAGACTATAATGAGAACCATCAAATAGTCCTCAGTCTCGTCAGGTACGATGTTTTTAGCTTCCAGTGTGCCAATCAAACTGATTGGCTAACAATTTCGGAGGCATCGTAAGTGCGGTGAATGTAGAATGTGTAGGTTTTGATTTCTACTACATTAAAAAAGTGTTCTTATTTTTGAAAAAATATATTTAATGGGATAAAGAAAGAAGAGTTCAATTACCATTGTCCGGTCATAGTAGCCCGGGTGGTAAGAGCTCGGTAAGTCCCAATGAAGGACCCTGGTTCAAACCTCACCGAAGGCACTTTGCGAACGACAATTCACACTGATTAGACACAAGAGAGGGGTGACCAGACCACACCCTCTCATGCCTCGAAAGTTTACCATGTCAACTTTACCCGGGTTGAGTTCTCTCGGTCATAAAAAAAAAGTTCAATTACCATTTGAATGGGGGTTAAAGTCTGTGTGTAAACCATATAAGTTCTAACTGGGCTTTAATTGTTATATCTCTTCGGCTGTACACATGGTTTAAGCCTGGTTAGAGAGAAGGTGGATTTATATCAGCGGGTTCAAATTCCATATTCAGTTAACCATGCACTCCTCAAAGAGGAAATAATTAATACCTTACCAGTGTAGTGCACGATCAAAATATACCCGGAACAATAAAGCAACACATCAATTTTGATCCCTAAATCAGCCTCGCAGTTGTTGATGTTTTTTTTTTTTGGGGGGGGGGGGTGGGGAGGTGGAAGGGGAATAAACGGTATAGATGAATTGGTTGACTCATTAGGCGCATGACCCGAAGACGGCAGGTTCAAATCCTGAGTAAATTTCATTTGGAGGAAAAATAGGTACCCCATGTAAACTATAGGCGGAGATTTTTTTAACTAGAGGCGGAGGTTAAGCCCCGTCCAAACATTAGTCAAATCGTAGAGATCTGAACGCGTTTTAAAATTCTCTCCCACAAAGACTATTGAGAGGTTCAACGGAAAAAGAAGTAGCCACTATATGTATCGTCAGCAAAATTCGATAATAACTGATTAACCCTATCGCTAACTGAATTAAGGTTAATTTTTTTGAACAACTAGGTCATTTCTGTCAATTTGGTTAGTTTCTTGCTGTTAATCGGCTAAACGGTGAATGGACCGGTGAAAATATGTTTATATGGTCAACCGAATATACCAATTGGCCATAAATCATTTAGAAAAAAATGTTTTACACATACACATACCTACATAGTTGAACCTCAGTTTCAGTAAAACCTCCTCGTTTACATCTCAACAAACTTTCTTGAAGTTAAACAGACAAATTTCATTATGGAGGAGCCATACGAGGAGAAAAATAAACTAAAAGACCACACAAAGATCAAGAGCACATACAAACCACCACAAAAACTCATATCGGAATCTGATAAGAACAATGATGTATAGATCCCTCTTCTCCTTCACATCATAACTTTCTAAGAGGAATACCTTCAACCTGAATATATATATGTGGTAGAGTACCTGCACCAAATCGGTGTTCCAAAAGGATATTTTCCCCGCACTTACTGTCATACAACACCACAATAAAATTAACCGAGAAAGAAAAATCTACTATGAAAGAGAAAGAAGCGTCGATTAACAGCAAGAGAGACAAAATAAGAGAACAACCTAGTCTAGATAGAAAGCAAGTAAAAGAGAAAGGAGGTAGAAAACTCGTCGCAGCCGAGGTCAACGATAGGGAGGAGGAAGACCGCTGCCTCCAAAGACAACACGCCCACACGCCTCCTGAGGAAGAGACCCTGCTGAAGATGGGCGAGAAGAGGCCGAAGGGGAGCGGAGCACCGCTTTGCAGCGGCCAAATCCCCCTTCCCCCAGCCAGTCGCCTCTAGAGGAAGAAACCCTAGTGGCGCTAGAGTGAGAGAGCAGTCGCTGCCAGCTATCTCAACAAACTTTTAATAAAACTTTATAACCTTATATTTTTATACAATATTATTATGCTTCCATAATTGATCATAATCTAATGAACACTTTCAACCAACACCGATGTACATGTATTATCTGACTAACCAAATCAACCAACAGAATCATTGACCATAGTCGAACTAAGAAAACATATTTCAGTTTAAATTAGCATTTGAATTTAAAACTATAAATTACTTGATGAACTAACTTAAATAAAATGTTAATAATAAAACTAAGTGAATGTTCATCCCTAGAAAATAGGAAAAGCAAGTATCCACAAAGATTGGATGACATTTCACATGCAGAATCATAATATTGTCAAAGATAACATACACCATATATCCATTGGATGGTCTATTAACTTATATCACCACGTGACCTATACATCCAACTAGGAGAAACTTTGGACCTCGTGACTTGGATGAAACTGCTAACAATTGAGATAGAGCATGGGAACAACCAACAAGAAGGAGTAGTTTCTAAAATGTTGATATAAGTCATACTAATATAGATTCTTCCAAAAGAGATAGATAAGAAGGGGTTCAACCCCATAGAACTAAGATTGCATTCTAAATTAACATACTTGGATCTATTATTTCAGTGATAACCCCCCAGTTATCCCCATAGAAGGCGGATCATAGAATCAAGGATGATCATCTCATTTTTTCGGATCCATATCTTACAAATAATATTTAATAATTAATAATTTCATTTCATAAACTTTTTTGATACAAAAGGATGCTAGATTTCTCCTCAAAGAAGTTTACATAGTTTCCAAGTAAAAGAGAAACCATAAGAAGGGAGATTAGTACATGGAAAGGGATTACTATCTATCGAATCCTCCGTTTAACTTTAGCCTTATGATCTTTGATGCACTCATCTGGATCTGCACATCCCCGTACTTTAAGTAAATCAACTACTTAAATCATCGACGAAATAAAACGCATGGTAGATATATTACTATATTGTGTACGTGGTTGCATACAACAATGTGTATATATGGTATCAACATATATTGCTCCTTAATCTAATAAATGCACATATGAACTTGCCTTTTTATCTGGACATTCTAACCCATGCTAGTCATGGAACCTGAGGTGTAATCATATCTCTATCCATCATTGGACTTCTATAATCTACCCCTAGGTAGTTCTAACCTTAGGTTCATAATATCCCAATATATATTATGTGATACACACAAATAATATTTGAACTGGAATTAAATAAGCAACCAAGCAAATTAACATAACGTCAAACATTTCATAATCGTCCAAAAATCCATCAACAGTCGATATAATTGAGTATTCATAAAACAACCATGTACCATCAATGGATAAAAAATGTAATTATAATCTAGGTAATTTAAGATTGTATGCACTCCAAACAACCAAGTGTAGATTCAAGAAATCAATCAATCTACAAGTATTTATAACTCTAGGTTGTTTTCATCGTATTCATTTGACTCAAATTAGGGTCTTGTCTAGGTCTAGATCCTATGGGTATTGGTTTAGGATGATATGAGGGTCAGGTATCAAAATCCTAATTATTTTGTTCAAGATCTTATGACTTAGAAACCCTAAAGGTACATCAGTGGAACATTAGACATTTATTTATAATGAGATTCCACTATCATTTAATATGATCAGTTTATATCACAAGAAAATCATATTCATAAGTTTAACATTCATAAACATTAGGGTTGAATTGTATCCATCACTTGTACTCATGCATGTAACACATATTTTTGCACTAGGAACATAATCACACATTGAATTTATTCTATTTCAATGTATTTTTCTGATCATTTTGGTATATAGGTTCACTATTGTCTTAGTTAGGGTTTGTCTTCTTGATTAGTTGCAAGATAAACATATATGAACCAATCATGGATCACTAAGTTAGCAATCTAAAACCTATTACTAATTGACATGGCATTGTGTCTAGGCTTATGGGATCATGCCAAATTAGTACCAAGCTTTAGCAGTCATAGCTTAAACTGTGATGAAAAATTAGAGTTTCCCTTACCTTATTTCTTTTGTTCAAGGGGTAAGGGAGTAAATACTCCCTATCTTCTTCTTCCGACGATGGTGACTCACATGAGCCATGGAGGAGGTCAACCCAATGATTGACTCTCCACTCCCAAGATTTGGTTGTGGAATTGATACTCTAGGGACCTTCACTGTAACATCCCTGACCTGGGTTATGTACTAACCCTAGGTGTTTTGTTTAATAAAGTTGATTATATGCTTGCTCTTATCTTTTGAAAAGTAATTAAGGTTTTTGAGGAACTTATATTTCAATTTCAGTCCTTTTTGAATGATGTTGAAACATTGTTTTGTTAATTTTGGACTAAAGTGCAAATTACCCAAGTTGAGGGGTTAAATTGCAAATTCCACATGGTAAGATTTTCCTCTTATGTTGAGACATCATAAGAATTAATATGAGGTAGTGGTATGGTTTTCACAAGCTTGGGCATCAAGATAAAGCTTGTAGAGCAAACTTTGTGCATTAAAACCTAGTTTTGTTGTAATGTGCAATTTACCCAAAACCTAGGGTTTAATATGCAATATATCACCTCTAGAGGGTCTCTCATATTTCTTGGCATCCAGTAGAGAAAATAAAATGAGAGGGGCGCCTCATTTGAGTTATCTTGGAGGAGAGAGAATCTTGACATTAAAATAATCAAGATTTAAGCATATATGGAACTTTAATTTAATTTAATGCAAAAAGAAATAAATTAATTGAGGATCCCTTCAACCAAAAGTTGAAGGATGTGTTTGCAATAGAGTTGTACGAGCTTGTGCCTTGCTTATGGTACAAAAAGATCATGGTTGAGTGGAAGCCACTCACATTATTATAATAAAAAGTAATATCCACTAAAAGGATGGATATTAATATAAAACTCTTTAAGGTGCTTAATTTCTTTTCCATTAATTCGTGGAAAATGGAGAGTTTTTGCAAGAACATGAAGATGGCTTCGTGGCCAAGAAATGGAGGGGGATTTGATGGAAATTATTTTGGAATTAAAAGAAAATAATCCATTTTCTCTTTCCTTGAAAATCCCTTATACATGTTCTTTTTCCAATACACATAAGGACTTTTCCTTAGTTTTTCTCTTATCACTTTGCTTTGGCCAACCAAGGAAGAGCTCAAGAGCAGGAGAAAGATGAACACAACCTTTTGGTAAGGTTTTTATCATCTTCTACCTCGGATTCATGGTGAAAACCCTAAATCAATGCTTGATTCTTTGTTTTCTTCACCCGATTTCCAAATCTAGCCATCTTTTTCATCCAATAGCTCAAGAACGAACCTTGATCAGTTACTGGAACTCCATACACCATTAGAGCCATGGATCTTGGATCTTGGAGATCAGATTTGAGGCGGGTTTTATAAATTTAACCCTTAAACATTGATATTGCATCAAGTTCTCTATGATTTGTTGGTTATTTTCTTCTATTTTGAACTCTTTTGGTTCATTGCTGAAATTCCCATGAAAAATGGTTTTTGTTCTTGGTTGTTCGAAGGATGATGATGATGACATCATCTTAGATGTTTATCCAATAAAAATCCCAGGTCAAACGGTCTCCTAAGTTTCTCAAACGGTTTCCCAAACCGTTTGGGAGAAAACGGTTTCAAACCATTTGAGATGAAACGGTTTCACCAAACCGCATGAGAGCAAACGGTTTCAGACCGTTTGGAGGTGTTGAACAGGGTTGACCGTTTGGGAATTTGTTGCTAATAATGTTGGTTATTGATCCACTAAATATAATTGATTAACTCCAATTGGTTCATGAGTTGAAGGTCCAACAATCACCAAAACCCTAATCGGGTTGAGTGTTGATTTCATAAGTGTTTGAGTTTGAAACTTGGGTTTATTGACCCAAACGATTTCAAAACCGTTTGGGGATCACCCAAATGGTCTCAAGACCGTTTGGGGGGTCACCCAAGACCGTTTTTAAGTCTAGGGTTGGATATGGTTAAGTGTTGGAAGATCCAAAGATATGGTATTAACCCTAATCGGCTAAGTGCTGATTTTGCATTGGAATGAGTTGATGTTTTGGGTTGATTGACCCAAACGGTTTCAAAACCATTTGGGGATCACCCAAACGGTCTCAATACCGTTTTTTGATCACCCAAGACCATTTGTAGGTCTAGTGTTAAGTATGGTTGAGCAATTGAAGGTCCAAAGATATTAAGTTGAAGTACAATCAAGTGCTGATTTGGTGACCAATCCTAGGATCCAAACTTTAATTGAATGACATGGTTGATGATGATGTGATGGGAAAACGGTCTCAAGACCATTTGGAGGTCATCCAAACGATACCAAGACCGTTTTGGGGTCACCCAAGACCGTTTGGAGGTCTAGGGTTGACTATGGTGAGGTGTTTGGAGATCTAAAGGTATTGAGTTGAAGAGTAATCAATTGCTGATTTGGTGAGCAATCCAATGAACCAAACCCTAATTGGTTGACTTGGATTTTGATGTGGACATGGGAAAATGGTCTCAAAACCATTTGGAGGTCATCCAAATGACCTCAAGACCGTTTGGGGTCAGGTCATGTCCATTTTGGATGATGGTCCAATAGTTTGAAAGTAATTAGTTTCACATTGTATAATGTTGAAGGTTCATCAATTCCAAACCCTAATCCAATTGATCCAAACCCTAATTGATGATAAATTGAGGGTCAATTGAGGGTCAAATCAGTTGAATGATGACCTAATTATCTCAATTGAAGTATGGTTATTGGTCCAATTGATGATTGGTTACATGAATTCAATGGTTGAAGGAACCAACATTGGAAACCCTAATTTAATTGGAGTGGTTGAGACCCTTTTTGGTCATTGCGGTATTGAGGGGGTTTGGACCAAACGGTCTCAAGACCGTTTGAGTCCAAACAGTCTCAAGACCATTTGGGACCAAACGATCCCAAACCATTTAGGTTCATGCGGTTTCCAAACTGATTGAGTTCATGCGGTTTCAAAAGTCAACTTTGGACAAACGGTCTTCACCACCTACTTTACTAAACGATTTCAATGTGGTACTTTAGCAAACGGTTTCCTTAGTTGCTCAAGACCGCTTGAGGTCTGAATTGGTCAAGACCATTTAGAGTCTATAAGGCCAAAACTGTTTGGTGGATAATTAACCAAAACCGCATGGGTACTTAAAGTGGTTAAAGGACAAAGTGATTAGTTGACTAATACATGATGTAATCAAAGATGATTATAGTAATTACATCTTAATGGGATGAGGTGATTAGTACCCTTTGAATAATTAAGCCTTAATGGTCATGGTGACAATGACATAACCCATGATGTCAATTCTTCTTCAAGATTGAGTTGACTTAGCCTAATCAAGGCTGATGTAAACATCATCTTATAGAAGATGAGAGAGAAGACTTCCTATATGAATGATAACCATATAATGGCTAAGTCTTAACACTTTTAGTATGAATGAATGTTTAATTAGGGTATGATACTTCATAGTAGGATCATGAAACCCTAATTATGATGGATGATGAATCATAACCCTAATTGAGGGCATTAATAGGTGAAATCCTAATACATGATGATGGTATGAACTTAATTCATAGTGATGACATGATAAACCTTAACTCAAGGCACTTTGATGCTCACTCCTATTTGGGGTGAATAGTAAACCCTAATTATGGGTTGGTTATAAACCCTCATCAAGGGTGATGTGATGTGAATAGTAAATGCTAATTATGGGATGTTAATAGTAAACCCTAATCTAGGGTGATGTGATATGAATAGTAAACCCTAATCAAGGGTGATGTGATGTGAATAGTAAACCCTAATTATGGGTTGTTGGTTATAAACCCTAATCAAGGGTGATGTGATGTAAATAGTAAACCCTAATTCCAAATAAGGTGAATGAATATGTGAAACCCTAATTCTGGGATATACTTTATACTAAGAAGCTCTAAGGTTGGATAATGAAATGATGAGACATTTATCCTATTTGAGCTAAAGGGGATGATTAACCCTAATTAAATTAAAAAGGGAAACCCTAACCCTAGCAAGGGCATAGTGGTATAACCCTTGAACAATGATGTCATAATTGTTTTACATTGTGCTGATAGGAAATTGATGTATATGTTATCATCTGTACTAATCATGCAGGTATTATGAGATATTGAACATAGACGTGTATGAGCTATGATGCTTTGTTTATTGAAAGTACTTTATGAGCTTTATAAGCAATTATTTGCTATGTTACCTAGTGAAAGGTAAAAAAAGAGATTGATAGGTTGTAAGAGCCATGTGAAATACTTGCATTGCAATTATCATGTTTATACTGTCAAATGACTTGTTAGCATTATGTTACCTATTAAAGTGGTAACAAGTATATTGATGATCTAAGGGTTTGAACACCCACATTCTTGAATCATGATGATGAGATGACAAGGGATTGAGTTCCCAATGCTATTAAAGCTGTGAAATGAACTTGATAGAAATAGTATTCATTCTTTATAGCAATTGTTATGATGTTTTATGATTGAAAACATGCCTGATGCTAAAAGAATGCTATAATGTACTTAATTAATCAAGTAAAATGATATCATGTAGAGCCATGACCATAGATCCATCATCGTCAGCAGTTAGGTGATGGTGAAACAGGTTTTCCTAAGGGAACTCCTGGAGAGCATACTTTTGAGTATGTGGGGGTAATGGGCGTGAATATCCTTACGCCCTAATGGAGGAATTGATGTGAGAATAATATTAAATCTCTCAATCCTTCATTATATGTATATGCCGGGATGATGTATCACTAATATCCCGATGATGATGTTAATGCCAAATAGATGTGGGATAAACAAGAAATCCCTTGATTGCAAAGAGAGTACAACATGCCACTGTAACTCTAATAGAGAAGTTGCCAGGATACCCTGGAAAGCTATTTTGGCAGAGACATGAGATGTCCTGCATGTTGTTCCTCACACTGACTGAGGAAGATGAGGTCATAGAAATCTGTCTCTTCTGATGACCTATGTATGGTACCGATTTCAATTTTGCAATGGTCGCTTGGAGTATGAGCGGTATACCTCATCTTCTCAGAGCATAAATATGATTGTAAAATGTAATCACTCGTGTAGCATATTTGCTTAGGGTTGAATTATGAGAATCAATGTTTGATGATACATTGTTTATTATGTCTTAGAAAGATAAAGGATATACATGTTCTTCATATTCCTTATTAAATGAATGACTTGCTACTTAATCAAGTTATAATTGAAATGATTGCACAGAGAATACTTCTCTACTAAGCTCAATCAATGATTTATCTACTGTTGAATATTTATAATTCTACTGCTCAGTGTTATTCTATTACTAGCAATAACAATGTTTCTGGCAGAGAGTTATATCTCTCGCTGGGACAATTTTCAATTGTCTCACCCTCGTGGGATTCAAATTTTTAGGTAGACGTCGAGGAAGAAGAAACCCTTTAGTGGGTGAGCAGCAATAGCAGCCACAGCAGCAACAGCAACAGCAAGGACAGTAGTGATCCACATGTGGAGACACTGTTTGTCAAGTCTTGTATATAGTGAGAGTCCTATGTGTCATCTCTGTACTCTCAGGTCCTAGGAGTCAGTAGATGGTTCAATATAGATCTGAGATTTTTGGCTTGATGCCTCGAGATTTTGTATACTGCTCATGTATAGTTTAACTGGGCAGTCAATGTTATGATTCTCGAGATGAGATGATACAGAGATGTACTGATGAATCAGAATGTAAATAACTTACTTTGGTTCTTTATGATAGAGTTTTACCATTTGTGGATTTCTTTACAAAAAGTTTTAAATTTTTAGTGTTTTTCAGTAATTCCGCTGCTATTAATTCGCTTCTGCATTAATTAATCCTATTTTCATAAGTTGGATGCCACATTCACCAAGGTACCCTAAACTAGATCACACCTTTTCTGTTGGTGTGTGTTGGCCGGGGCGGCCTTAACTAGATATTGACTGAAGGAACACGAGGAAGGAGGGGGGAACACTATGAGTGGGGTATGTAGGATTAAGTTGAGGGTGGTATTGAGATTAGGGAGTCTCATGAGAGCTATTAGGGTCCTTTCTGGGGATCCAATGCAAAGAGTCCCCTATTGCTCCATGCCCCAAAGAACCATTGTGATCATGGTTTGGGCATTATCTTGCTTTGCCACACTTCTGGAATTTCTATGGGTTGTTGGGCTTGGAGTGATCTCCTAAAATGAATGGAAAATTTTACCAAGAAATGAGAAAGGGTAGAGAGAGAGGGAGACAAGACAAAAGTCCCATATAGTTGGCCTCTCGTCCAGAGGTAGAACATGACTAGATCATTTTGGATTTCCATCCAGCATCCCAGACAATGGTCACATTATGCAGTCTCACTTATTATTTGAGTCTCCCAAATAACTTAGGTTTATTACCAAAGCCAAACCCAATTATCTTATATTATACAAAGATTTATCATTACCTTAAATAAAATGTAAAGATCTCTATAAGCATCTTCTTGACACCAAACTTTGAGATTATCTTCCCATTGGGATCATCTCATATTATATGATGAGATCAAAATGGATAAGATAATTTCTCTTTTATTGTATTTAAAGTAAATACTTAGTTTAATCATCTTAATCATAAACAATCATATTATTATCTCAAAACATTGGTCTAACTTCATTTAAGAATTATTTCACATTTGACCAAGTATTAGATCAATTTAGGCTTATGTAATACTCAAGAAAATACTTGATAATTACTTAATTAATTATCTACGACATCAATTACCTTAGAATCTTCTAAAGTCTTTCTTATTATCACAACATTCATTTACAAATCATCCTATAAATAATGGGCATTTAATTTATGCATGAACTATTACATTCTCTAACATGTATCCCATTTTTTTTTTTAGTTTAAGCCAGAGGATCTTCTATTCATCCCACTCCTCTCGTTGTGGGCTAAAAACGAGCACAAAGGTTACAACTCCTGCTTACTAAGCAGGTAGACAACCATCAAGAAAAAGAAACAAAGCTAGAAGGTGACCAAGCACGGGCTACCCACAAAAGAACAAGAAAGACTAGCTATGCTCCCATCTAAAGAAGATATACGGGGTGTCATTTCTCTCTAAGATGTTCATGCCTCTTATCCGCATGGGAAGAGAAGAAGGTTCAGAAACGATGTAGGAATGCTCGAAATGAGCACCCCACAACCCCAGCTCTCGAGGGATAGAGTTAAGAATCTTCGGGACCAAGGAACCGGAAATGGCTTCAGAAACAAGCAACTCCCGAATCTCTCTGGTGATATGAGAAATGTGCCAAGGGCCAAGATCATTCTGCCAAAGGATCTTCATCACATGAGGGTCATCAATCTCAATAGTAGAAATAGTAAGGTTCTTATCATCCACAATCTTGAGAGCAACCATGATGCCACAGATGTAGGCCGAAATATAATCATTGGCATTCAGCCAGGCCCTGAAAGCAAGGCGAATGCAACATCGCCTGTCTCTAATGACGCCTGCAACCCATCTTCTAGAAATGTTATTATCAGTGATGCACTTGCCGGTGGTGATATTCATCTTAAGGTTGTTGATGTCAGGCTTGTTCCATCTCACACTGTGAATTCTTCTCATCTTCATAATAGGCTGAATGATGTGAGCATTGTTCAGCCTGGAAAAAAGATCAATGTCCTCAATGCAAGAAAGGAAGTGGCGACGACTGTTGAAGCGGATGACGTGTAGAATATCGGCCCAGGATCGTTCAGGATTGAACGCTTTGCTATCGTATTTAGCAGAACATCTCGCTTTCCAAATAGACCAGCAAATGAGGGTAATCAACTCCGTGATTAACCATCCGCACAAGGAGCGCTTCGGCTGCTGTCCGCCCAAGCTGAGAAGGCCATCAATGGAGGTGGGCGGGAACTGATCATCAAGCAAAAGATTAGCAGCCTTGGTCCAGAGCTCAGTAGCCATGTCACTAAAGATGAATAAGTGAGTGTCATCCTCACACGTATGATTGATACAGCAGACACAACGAGACACCAAAGGAATATGACACTGTCTAATATGGTCGTCAGTAGGCAAAATTCTTTTACCGAGCTTCCAAGTCGTCGCACTGGCCCTTGGGTTTGAAGCACTCCATATCCAGTTCCAGTTGGTGTTGTCGTCAGGAAGGTGATGACAGGTTGAGAGCATCTTTGCAGATCTAAGACTGAAACGCCCATAAGGATTAGGCGTCCAAACCAGCTGATCCGGCTGCTGATCGATGAAAGAGTGTGTATTGCGGATGAGTTGGCAGCCATCATAATCAACAATCTACTCCAAGGAAGACCAATCCCAGCCGTCATTAGGTGTCCAGAATTCTTTGACAAGAAAATCTCTATCAGTGTCTCCTCGACGAATGGCATATGAGTAGAGAGGTTGATCACACCACCGACTGTCCCAGAAGGATATGTTCCCACAACCAACAATCCATCTAGTGAGAGGGAGGACTTTAGGAAAGAGACTCCAGATCTTCTTCCATCTTGGAGACGGGTTAGAACCCAGCTTAAGATAAGGCGGATAGCATCCCTGTATGTGCTTGTACGGCGAGGAATACTTGTTGCGGCAGAAGAGAGCCCATAGCGAGTCACCATGCATAATCTCCCAACAATCTTTAAAGATATAAGCATTCTCGATATGTTTAATAGAGGTAAAACCCAGGCCAACTTGCCTAGTTGGTTGAGTAAGAAGATCCCAAGCAATCCACGCTCTACGTCTTTCATTGCTTCTGTTCGCCCAAAGAAACCTGGAGCACATAGCTTCGATTCTCTTAGTGACACCAGCAGGAATACCAATCGAGGCAGCAGTATAAACGGTGGTAGAAGTCAAAGCATGGGTGATGAGGAGCTTTCTACCCGCAAAGGATAGAAGCTTTGCTTTCCACGACGCCGTCTTCGTCATGAACTTCTCAAGGAGATAAGTGAAATCAGAAAGCCTGTGCGGACCAGCAGTGAGGGGAACACCCAAGTATGAGATGGCGTGTTCAACTGGGGAGATGTCCAGAAGATTTGAAATCGACTGAATGGAGTTCTGTGAAGCTCTGCCAAGAAGGAAGGAAGACTTAGACTTGTTAATAATCTGTCCCGTCGATGAGGAGTATAAATCAAGGGCAACATCAAGATTGGATAAAGTTTGCATGTCAGCGTTGAAGAACATAATCACATCATCAGCATATGCAAGCACAGGGGGTGCGCAACCACCACCTCTAGTGATATATCTAGAAATGAGCCCATCATCTGTAAGACGTCTGATATGTCTGAGAATAGGTTCTTCATACATGATAAAAAGCAGCGGAGAGATAGGATTTCCTTGTTTCAGCCCTCTCCCAAGAGGAAAAAACTAGCAGTATGATCACCCACAGAGACCGAGACCTAGGAATCTTGGAAGAAGCAAAGACACAGCTGAATGGCAGCTTGATCCATGCCGAAGGCCTGTAGAATAGATCGAAGAATAGACCATTCCACTCTGTCGTAAGCTCTGGACATGTCATACTTAATGATGATGTTAGGATGGAGCGTTCCCTGATTAAGATCGTGACTAATCTCTTTAGCAAGCTTGATATGATGAGTGATGTCCCTGCCTCTAATGTAAGCACCTTGTTCCTGCGAAATAAGATTAGGAAGCATACTAGACATTCTGTTGCTAAGAATCCTCGCCAAAATTCTGATAGAGACATTTTCAATAGCAATCGGCCTGAAATCAGACTAGATGAACTTAGGATCGTTCACTTTTGGAATAAGAACCACCTTGCATGCGGCAAGGCTTCTGTGACACACTTCACCCTTGAAGAAATGGGCAACAAGATGCATAAAATCGTCCCGAATAATATCCCAGGCAGCAAGGTAGAAGGAAACAGTAAGGCCATCCGGACCCGGAGCAGTGTGAGAATTCATCTCTTTGATAGTGCAGTAAACTTCTTCAGGGGATGGAGAGGCAGTCAAGGTGGCGTTATCATCCATGGTGACAACAGAGCTAATGTATCTCAGGAGGTTACCGTCAAGGGAGTCATTAGTGCCTGAAGCAAAGAAACTATGATAATGGTTGGCAGCGGCAACAGCAATGAGCTCCGAGTCAATGATCTCAGATCCGTCCTCGAGAACAATCTTCTGGACCAGACGTTTTCTTCTTTTGGACTTGACAACAGAATGAAAGAAGGCTGTGTTTCTGTCACCTCCCTCGAGCCAGTCAATCTTTGCTCTCTCTTTCTAGTGCTGTTCTTCAGTATTAAGGAGGTCATCCAACTCATCTTCGACAGTCTTCAGAGTGTGCGCATTCAAGGGAGACGGGTTGTCATCAAAGGCATTCTGAGCAATGTGAACCACGTCTTCAATATCTAACATGTATCCCATGAACCTACTTGCAACTCAAACTAGTCAAATTGGGCTCAACTTGGATTCTTGGGACATTGCCCAAACTTGGGCCTTCTAATGGATCCATAAGCTTTAGAATATTCTCCACATTACCTCTAATTAATTAAATTGTGGACTCAATCTAGGTCTAGAGATAAGATTCCTCAACCATACTCCACTTTGATTCTCACATCATATTTGTAAACTAAATCTAATGCTTCCAAATTTTGAGGTTATTATAGTTTCCTTGTGCTTATTGTGTTTGTTTTTTATTTTAAAGACATTTAAATAGTTAGTAGTCAACAACTACCATGGAAACCCAAAAGGAATACTAATAGCCAAGGGTATGTTTACTATGAAGCCTAAAACCATTGTCGTTGTGGAGTCTTAAAAAAGTGAAGAAGAGACATTATTTTCCATCATGTAGAATAGATTTCTTGTATCACCTATAATTGATATAGGGGTAAATCTTTTAGGAATATGGCATAATGGGATTTAATTGGATTTCTCATTATTTCTGAACCATTTCCAATTTTTGCATGCATCAACACTTTGTGGAGGTGTACAAACATATTATATTTTGATATAGAAGTGTGCATATCTTGGGTGAAGAGATTTCTATGGTATAGGTTGAATAAAATTACTTCTATTATAAATTTTCCTTAGAGTACATTTTCTAATCATTCATACATCCAAGGATATGAAAAACAACCATAAAAATTCTAATTTTCAAGACTCTATCTCTATAAAAAGGATGATCAGGGAAACTATTTCAACTATTTTTGTCTTTAAAAATGAGTTTACTTGGTAAAGATACTTAATTACTAAGCAATTCCTATGTAACTATGTTTTGAGAATTATATTACCTAAATTTTCATAGCACTTATAAAGCTCATCATACAATGGAAGGGGAATATCCATATAGTTAGCGTTGTTCACAAAGGATTCAATGATTTTGACGAAGAAGCATAAAAACCATAATGACATTATTATTTTATTTAACATCAAATCTTTAAGGTAATCCATACTAGTGTTTGGCAATAATTCAAACAAAATAAAGCACAAACATAGAATTAGACAACTACAATAAGATTAAAGAATGAAGAACATGCATGATTCTTTTATGAAAAAGTCATCAAGAAGAGACACTGGGAATATGAAGTTGTTACAAAAGAAGGAGACTACTAGAATAATAAAATGTGAATGAAAATCAATGAATGGTGGGAGAAATGTGACGTAAGATATTGTTTACATTGTGAGTAAGAGAAGTATGAAACTACTAACGAGAAAGTAGGATATTGTCCTAGTGGAGTATGATTGATAACACAAATTTGGTGAATTGGGAAATAACTCATTGGTGCCTCACCCTCTAAATGTTCTCATTTTACATTTGGACTTTGCACAAGCTTCTATGTTCAAAATACTATATATAAGTGTGGGAACCAGGGGTTAGCCTTGATTGGACTAATCAACTGTGAACGGACCTCCCTAAGAGGGGTTCCTTCACAAAAGAGGTTTTATTTCAAAAACACACATGATACACAAGATGGTCTTTGTTTCAAGATACTATTACAAATCTTGGCATTCTTTTAATCTAGTTGAGATTTTTATGAGTATAATCACATATGTCGACTTCAATATGTTGTGGAGTGGTGGTCTTGGACATTACCTATGCTACAAAGATGTTTGTAAAGGACATCCACTAGCTTCTTATACATTTATGTTATACATCAAAGAGCTAAAGAGATACATCCACACTCTTAGAGAATCATTGATGACTTTATTATTGTGCTTTAGAGGGAACTTATTTGGTATTTATCATTAGACATCAGTTTTTTTCATATGATAAACATAGTCATTCTTGGTATTCCACAAAAAGTGTCAATTCAATATCTTTATTGTTGAATCACTCTATATTTTACATGGACATTTTGATGTGATGTAGACAAGTGGTTGCATGTGTGACCCACTTTTGATACGAGGGAGAAGTCCCATGGAAACTACTAAATATGTATATCTTTTCTTAGGATAAGTTCAACTTAAAAAAATATATACAAGGACCGAAATACTTGCAAACTCACATGGAGTTAAATTAACAGTTTTAATTAACATATTCATGTTTTTCAACGACCAATTTTTTATCATCAAGGTCAAAACCATAATAAAATTGAATTTATTCTTTGATCTCTTTTATATTTAAAAAATCCAATTACTATTCATCTTTAGAAAATTAGGTATTGTTTTACTAACATAAGTATTATTCTCTATGGTACATAAGGCATAAGATCACAACCTTACATAACACATAACAATTTATTCCCTCAAATTGGATAGGAGATAAATAGCTGTCTTTGTTTTGTATTTCCATAATTGAGTTGAGAAAATTGGAATAAGGTTGGGTGGACAAGGGAAGTAACTGAGTTGACATTTAAGAGGATGTATCTATAAAACAAGTTCAATAAACAATGCCAAAATTTTTTATAATTGTTTATAACTTTGAGAAAAGATAATTATCTTTGAACTAATATTATTTTAAAACTAAATAACATACAGGGCAATAAGTGTCATCATTGAACTCCTTTTCATGACTTAATGTCTTATTTATAAACCACACACTTTCCCTTTAGATGATTGCTCACTCTAAATAATTTGTTGACAATGTGGGAGTTAGGTTTAGTGTGTCATCTCTGAGATAGCCATCATCACAAAATGGGAAGAAAGGGCCAAATTGAAACAAATTATCAACAACACAATAAGGGAATAACAAAACCAAATCAAATACATAGGTTCAAGATAAGCTTTTAAATCAATCTAAAAGTTAAACACAAAGAGGCTAAGCCGTGATTATTAGGGCCTACTTTGTCTTACATGAGAGATAACTAGTGTTGTCTCAAACATAAATCACCATAATGAAAGAAAAATAAAAATGAATAGATAATGAGGCCTTAATGTACTTTTTTTCACATGAATGGATCCTTTCAACTTCATCATAATGGCTTGGGACCAAAATCATTAAATGGGACCACATAAAAGTCAGTAAATTTGTAAGAAAAGATGAACATCATAAGCTATATGTAAAGATAACAAACATACTACCTGATAAGATATATGTATATATAATTTATTATAAGTTGAAAACCCATGGTACATGTTTCCATAGTCCTATATCATTAATTCTCACATAGGTCCATGTTTTTTGACACATCAACAGTAGGGACAAATTTCATTTATGGGTAGTAATGTTTGTCCATAGGATAAAAAATAAGTCGAATTACAACAACCAAGTCCAAGGAATTGTCATGAAAAAGATAGTCAAGGTTCCCGTTTACCTCTTCTTATTCCTTACATGATTTGGTTTTGATACAAAAAATCCCTACATTTGAACTCAGTCCATAGGGATTCTTGGTTATATTCATAAAAACAAAGCTAGCAATGCTATCATCATTAAGATATAAACTTTAGCACTATGATATGTTGCTAAGTAAGAAACCTAGGTTATCATTGTTTTTTTTTAAATAAGTCAGGAGGTACTTTTATTCATCCTACCCTCCTCATGTAGGCTAAATCATCCTAAAAAAAATACATCTCCTGCTCATAAAAGGCAGGTTTATCCCATAAGCAAACATAAAGAATAGAAAAACACCAAACACCTAGCCTTGAATCGCAAAAGACTACACGTTGACCATCCTCTTAATGACGTACGACATATTTCTTTTTTCAAGCAATGCCAAATCACGGACCTTCAGCGGAAGATTTCTATGCTCCGAACATATAAAAGGTTCAGAAAACTGATGTCCCCAAACACCTAACTCCCTTTCTGTTGAATTTACCTTCTTATGAATCAGGCTCCCATTTATCCACGCTTCCTGTATCTCCGCCTTAACAATTCTAACAGAATGTACTACTCTCCATGGAGTTTTACTCTCATTCCACAACATATTATATACATTCTGGTTGTCCACCTCAACACAAGAGACATTTAGGTGGTGGCCCGCAGTCAACTTTAGACCTACCAAGTAAGCTTGGATATAAGCCACCACATAATCCTTTTCTTTTAACCAAGCCCTGAAAGCAAGCACGATATCAGCTCTGTGATTTCTTACTATCCTTGCCATCCATCTTCTTCTATTACCAGGTGTCTTCATGCCTCTCCCCATTGCGATGTTCATCTTTAGATTATGAATATCCGGTGGAATCCACCATTCCAAAGAAATCTGTTTCATTTGAAGATATGGCTCATCAAATTTTTCCTCCTTCAAAGCTGCCAACAGGTGTTGGTCCTCAAACAGACCAAAAGAAAAACTTTTCATCCTTCTGTTGGTCTTGTACACGATCTGTTCCCATTCTGTGATATATGGAATCGAGTTTCCTTCAAACCTTCTGCTACATCTCAACCTCCAGATGCTATGTGGAATGTACAACACCAGTCTTTTAGCCACCCAATCACATAGTTTTACGTCCGATCCTTTACTACATATATCAATCAAAGTGTCCATGTTAGATGGAGGGTCCATGCTCGTGATGCTAAGAAATTTATGCCAGAAAAACGTAGCTATATCACTCTTAAACAGCAAATGTTCTGTGTCTTCCTGCTGCGGTTCCTCACAGCAGCTGCATCTTGATGCCGATTGGATCTGGCACCTCCGAATGTTTTCGTCTGTCGGCAGGGCCTTATGACTAGCTTTCCAAATAAGCACGGTCTCCTTTGGGCTGTCCAACCTCCAAAGCTTATTCAGATCCGTGGGGCCTTCTTCATTTGCATCTAATAAAATCTTCTTAGCCGATCTAACTGTAAATCACCCATCTTCAGTTGGTGACTAGATCATCCTGTCTACCTCATCAGAAAACACAATCCGAGCAGATCTGATAATCTGGATTCCATAATCGTTAACGATCTATTGTAGCGTCTCCCAGTCCCATCCATGTTCAGAACTCCAGAAATCATTTACCAGAAACTTATGTCCAAGATCATTATGATTTATCGCAAAATCTACAAGTTTGTATTCACACCACCTAGTATCCCAGAAAGAAATCTGACCCCTCCCAATCAGCCATCGACACAAAGGAAGGATTCTCGGGAACATTTTCCAGATCTTACGCCAAAATGGAGAAGGAGTAGAGCTCATCTTAAGCGAAGCCGGATGATTGGTTGATCTGCTAGAATAAGAACTTGCATATTTTGCTCTGGTGAAAGACGCCCATATCGACTCTCCATTAAGAACTTCCCAATAGGCCTTCGCCACAAAAGCGTCGTTAATAGACTGCATTGGTGTAAGACCAAGCCCACCTTTCTCCTTCGGTTTGGCCACACGGTGCCAACCTACCCATGCTCTTCTGGATTTATCCTGACGGTCCACCCACAAAAATCTCGACAACATTATATCTATTCTCTTTGCAATCCCATCTGGGATGCCACATGCCGCCCCCGTGTATACAGGAACCGAAGAAAGTACATGTTCTATAAGAAGTCTTCTGCCAGCAAAAGATAGTAAATGGGCCTTCCATCCAACCACCTTGTTGTTAATTTTCTTCAAAAGGAACTCGAACTCCGAACAGGTAGTGCGTCCCTTTGATATGGGAACCCCAAGATATGTAAGGGATGTAGATATCTTCTCTACCCCCAAACCCACGACTACCTCATCCATCTTCCTTAAGTCCTTTCCTCCCACCACACAAGCCGATTTTAAGCGATTAATCTTCTGGCCTGACGCTTTCTCATACACACTAAAACATACTCTGATGGAATCAATAGAATTTCTGTCTGCTCTGATCGGCAGCATAATATCGTCTGTGTATAGAAGGATTGGTGGTGCTACACCACCGCCACGTGTTTTAAAACAAGTGATGGACCCTTGGGAACGAAGAGCCAGTAAACGCCTGCATATAATCTCTTCAAAGATAATGAAAAGGAAGGGGGAGAGGGCATTTCCTTGTTTTAGACCCTTCTTAATCGGAAAGAAACCAGCCATTGTATCACCAAGATTCACAGTCGCCCATGAATGCCGGAAGAAACTTAAACAAATATCAACCGCATCTTGTAAAAAGACAAAGCGTCTAAAAAACTCCATTAGGTCTTCTCTTGTATAAGCACCTCAAAATATCCTTATAAACTCAACTTCCTTATAAAGATTTTGGTCCATTCAAAAGAATTCTTGTGTTAAAAAAACATTATAATAAGTTACTAAACTATGGTATCTAGGGTTTTAGAATTCCATGTCCGAACATGGGAATCTAATCCTCAAATTGGAGTCAAACTCAATCACGATCATAATTAGTAACAGCTAAAAAGGTTCTACTTAATTATATGGAACATTAGCTATTTATTTATTTTCATGAAGGAAAATCTCCGATCTTGGGTCTTAATTATAATATTTTAGGATACAAAAAACATATTACATGTATTTATAATATATTGTATTGGGTATATCAAATACATTAATGTCATAAATTAATGAATTTATCACACTATTTTACACTTTTAACGCCTTATATAGGATAGAACATATATATATATATATATATATGAATGAGAACCATGTTACTAACAAAATTGGAAATAATATTAGGTAAATACATATATTTTACTTTATTTATCCATAATTTTCCTTTCTAAGTTTTCATCATTATTTTTCTAAATATTTTTTCTAACAAAAAGAGTTTTGAGGTATTTGTAAAGATAATCTAGTTGGTCCACTAAGTCCAACTAGAGTCCTCTGGTTGGCTTGCACGATTATTAGTTCAAACTTTGAATATGTTTGGCTCCTACTCCAATGAGACTATAATCTAGGTGTCTAATTTGAGGTGGTGAGCATGAAATGGTTCCATGTATTCATGTCACGAAGAATGGATCCTTAACTTTCTTGAATTTTATGTAGATGAGGTTAAATCTAATAAATATCTACTATTGGAGGCCTTTTGGGTTCAATCTGGTAAGTGATTCACCTTTAGATTGTCGCTACAAGCATCAAAAAAGATGAAAGGGGATTTGTTCAAGGTCACAAATTTCATCAGTAGGTGAGGCAGAAAGAATATCAAGAGACATTGTTGTGGTGATATGAGAGGCCTCACTAGGTTTCAGATGCCTTGAACTATTTTTGTAAGGTTTCTTAGATCTAAGTAAACTTTTCAGTGAGCTCTAGGAGGGCCAATGATGCAATTTTACCGTGCGTATAAACGCAAGTGAACGCGTCGAGTAGTACAAGCCTTTGTAAGGCCCGAGTCGAACTCAGGGATACGTGCAATCGTCGGGGACTCCTACTAACTACTCGCGATCAGCTAAGCCAAATAACAAGTTGAGAGTTGTTGCTAAAAATAAAAGAAAATAAAAACAAAACAAAAGAAGCAATCGATTAAATGTTGGTTTAATCAATTCAAAAGGGTATCTTTAGGATTGCGGTTTCACCGCGGGTTTTCATTGTATTAAATTCTATATAATGCCTCAATTTTATCTCTCTATCTGGGTAGTGGCCTTAAAACAGAATTACCCACTGTCGTGGTGCAATTCACTACCTAGGTTTAGATCGGTTCCACCGTCGTAGTAACCTATACCCTAAACTAGGTGCATTATGAACGATCTGTCAGTTTCCACCATCAATTTTACACCGCCTTGTTCAAGGGATTTATCGATTAATGTAGATTTCGTCTCTTTTCAGACGTTATTCCTTCTTTCATAGTGATTAATGGCATTAGGTTATTATTATGGTGATTAAGCATAACAATATATGGAGAAAACGAAACTATACCACAGATTTAAGAGATAAAATATGATTCACTATTATAAAACTGTCATACAACGAATTCCCGGGCTACTCCTGGTCCTAAAGACGAAGGGGATTAGCCACGCATGTTCATCTCACACAAGTACATGGTAGAAAAAGGGGAAAACATGTGAAAAACGTGGGATGAAAGGAAAAACCCATGAACGGAGAAGAACCGATTGATCCTCGATGTAGAATGCGTGCTCTACCGCCTCTCGGTGGTGGAATCCGTCTCCTTCGGCCTTCGAATCAACAAGTATGAGCTTCTAGCCTCCGTTCTCCTCTCTACTGCTCCTCGATACTCGTGCAATGGCTAATCAGATCATCCCCCCTTCTCGGCGGCCGTCCTTAGCTTTATTTTGGTCATTAGGTTGCTAATAAACCGTAGCCGTCCAATTGAGATCATTAGAAATCCAACTCATATCCTACAGCGTCGATACCATCGACGCGAGTCGATGGTATCGACCCGCTGCAGTAGCGAACCCTTCCTTTGTCGCGCCCAACAATATCTCGATACCATCGACGCGGGTCGATGGTATCGACTTCATTTAGGCGTCGGTTTTTGCAAACTTCTGACACTGTAGCCTCCGAGTGTCGATGGTATCGACTTGGTGTCGATACTATCGACCGGTTTCTCACCAGCAAGCTGATGGTATCTCGATACCATCGACGTCAAAGTCGATAATATCGACTTTTTCCTGCATCTTTCGGCTGGCAAACTGTGACGAAGTCGATGGTATCGACTTCCGTCGATGGTATCGACGGAAGCAGATACTCCTTTTTCCTGAAATTCAGACATGAAACCAAATAAATTCACACAAATAATAATATTTTGACAATTAATGCTCAAAACGATAAATTAAAGGGGATTTGACATAAAATAGCAGCAAAGACCAAAGTGGATGAATTATGTGATATTAACCATAGAAATGACTAATTAAAGCATAAAACACATATGAAACAGGTCTATAAATGCTACTCAAAATCATCGCATCAAACTCCCCTAAGCTTGAACATTGCTCGCCCTCGAGCAACTAATCCTTAGAATAGAATTGCTAATGTCAACTAAAGAACTACACATCACAACCAACATCCCATATGACTCCCACCGGACATTCACATACCGGCCCTCTCTAACCACGAAACGGTAATTACCCTGCAGGCGACAGTAATCATCCATAAGAGAAATTGACCTCAAAACTGATGAACACTATCACATAAGGTAGTTAACATAATAAAAAAATCATCGGTTCAGACTTGGTGCATCTTGTGATCTCCTAAACTATGTTGCTCGCCCTAACTACCATCTACATGGAAGCAGTTCTCCTGATATACATTAGTGAGGAGAAATTCACGGTGGCCTACCAATCCGAGCAACGGGTGGATGAAATGGGTGGCTCATGGAAGAAAATGGAAGTATGATACAGTTTCAACATGCATCAAACAAAAATGCCCTAAATGATGCAAGTGCATATGAGAAATGCCCTAATGTCTAAGATTAAGTGGAATGATGCATGCACTAACCATCCGTCTCAAAATGAGATGGATATCTAATTAAGCAACATCATGTACTCAATTTTCTTGAATTGCAGGTGATCTTATGTTCCTTTCTCCTTCTTATTCTTATTACTTCTACATAACTCTTTTCTCTTTTTTTTTATTCTGCAGATTTTTCAGAGATTTTTTTTTCTTTTCAACCCTTATATCCATACTTGACAATGAATATTTTATTGGGCTTATTTTTCTTCATACTCAGAAATTTGCACTATTTGGAAGGTATGGAACAATGTAATTCACCATTAAAGAAAAATCGAGATACATGATATACTTTATGCATGAAAATTATGAATGCAGCTACATGGCATGCACCTAAGGATAATGTGCATGTATCACTATTCTACTTTTTTTTCATTTTTCAATATATGAAAAACATATGAAAATAAATTCAATGCAGAGCCTATCTATATGCAATGCTGTCAAAGAAGTTAAAACTATACAGTACTTCCAAATCTTGGTGGATTGTGAAAACAATGAGGTGGAAAGATCACAAGACTAGATGACTGAACCTTAGAAAGATATTATGTGTCCCTCCTTACTGACCTGTGTAGTAGTTAAGAGGTTTCTCTCTCCTATTTCCAATTAAAGTCACACTACCATTTGGCCAGTTTAGGCTCAAACAACCATTTCCGTCCACTTTCATGAATCATTGGGAGTACGGTTGTAAAATTTTGTTTTAGAGTTGACAAAACCACTCATTTTCGTAGGATATGTGCCCAAGGTTAAACAAGACAAGCTTTCCAAACACACAAAAATTTTAAATTTTCCCTTGATTTTCCTATGCACAAAATGAGATGACACAACTTTATGACATCCACGATTACACTAGATAGCATGTGGATCCTACAAAAACTAAAAATGCAAGAAGCAAATAATAAGAAAATTAAAAACTGAAAACAATAACAGATAAACCTGTTCCAACTACCCCCCTAAGCTTGAATTCGACTATGGCCTCATAGTCAAAAACAAACTTAAAGATTGGAACAGTGATACCAGATCACTCCTGTGGCGGTGGAGGCGGATACTGTGGAGCCGTCGGGTCCCAAGAAGGATACTCCCCCTGGAAGCTTGGATCAAACTGGGCCCTGGGTGGAGGTTGTGGATAGCCTCCAAAATAATTTTGGCTCCAATAGTGGTCATAGAAGGGC